>JZKD02S1653789.1:121541-136465 GCA_000966675.3 Picea glauca | reverse complement strand
GTAATTACAATCAATTATATTATTTACAATATTTTTAATTTGAATTCTATACTTTGAATTTTGTACTTTCTGAATACAGTCCCAATGTGTGTCGTGTGCTTGATCATCATATATGTATGCATACTTGGTTGAACTTCTTCTTGTCGAAAATCTCTATTGACATTATCATCGTTTATTTCTTCAGTATTTGCATGTTCTTGTTTCTTTCTCCGATAAAGCTCTTTCATTTGCTCAATTTGGCGAGTATCATCTCGAGTGCGATCATATTTTCTCTTGCGTAAACTTTTGTTTCCCATGATTTTTATAGTTATTTGTGAAAGATATGTTCAACAAAAAATTCACCGTGAAAAAATGCTAAACATTTATCTTTCAACATATAAATTGTTATTCCAATAAAAACTTGAACAAACATCATTTACCTTATTCAACAAAAAATCAAAAAGATGATTCGAAACTTTTTTTAAGTGTTTTAAAAAACCACCATGTATCGATATCGATCCTCTAATTAAGACTATGGAACAAAGGGAATAAATAAAAAAAGAAAAGAATACAACTGCAATCAGTGATAGAAATGCTTTGAAATCCTTATCCTCGAGCTTATATCTTTTGGTTCATTTGATGGATTGTGTTAAATTTGTTCGGTCACAATCCTATTTATACAATTTGGTGCAAAAAAAAACCATACGACCTGTTGTTTCATATTTTTCGATGGACGGAATTCGTTCGACAGTCTTTCGACTGAAAGACCTGGAAACCATTTAATTTGATGTATTCCATTAAATTTTATACTTTTGTCCGAAACATTATTATTTTGGCCAAAATAATATTTCGGCCGAAAAAATGAAATTGCAACTGAAAACCAAAACTAGAGAAATGCCCCAATCATAACTAAACTTCAGAGGTTGCGGACTCCTACAAACATTGAGAATTTGGTTTCGAAAATGACACCATCATTTCAAAAATTGAATCTACTTTCAATTCGTATAATTTGTTTTCATTTTCTTTATTTTTATCTAATTTTATTTAATTTTTAAAAAAAATCACTACATAATATTTTTAGCAGACATTATGATTTGGTGAAAAGAAATATCGGTATCTCAAAAAATATACAGTGAAAAAATTTGAAAAACATATATTCATAATCCTTAAAATGTTCTTTTCAAAAGGGTATATTTAAATTTTAGTTTTAAGTAAAAATTAAGATAGATACAAGGTGTAGAAAAACATGTTTTTAAACTCTGCAACGTTTTCAGCTTGGTCAACTTAAAAAAATTCTAGAAATTATAATATTCATCCGTTAAATTCAAATTGATAGTCATAATAAAATAGAGTCTTTGTATATTGTTGCAGTATATTTTGTTTCTTAAAAACATAATTTTAATAAAATATACATTGTTGTAGAAATAAGTAACTCGTTATCATTCATTTCATGTTTAAGAAACATACTGTTAAACAATTGTCAAATTGACATATCAAATCGTGATAAAAAAAAATTAAAAAATAGTCATTGGAAAGCTAACACAATTATTCACAAGTTTTTTTTTTACTGTAAAGTGAAATTCTAAATAAAAAAAATACTTTGGTATGTCGGAAGTTGAATAACTTGTGAAAATACGGTTTTTTTTCTCATAAAACAAGCAAAAGTGTAACCCATCTTCATGATTTCACCCTTTTATGGACATGAGCAATATATCAAGGGATGAACCTATGAATAATAATGATTTGGAAAAAGTTCTTGAGGATACCAGCCAAGGGACCCCTTCCCAAGGGGATTCTTGTGCTTTTCCATTCTTTGGAAACATTGGTGCCCCATAATGGCCACTTTGAACATTACTAGGTTGAATGTAGGACTGTCAGTTTGGTTGTGGACCACTATGAATGTCCTAAATTCTCTTGATGCTTCTCATATAAGCACTTTATGTCATGGGAATCATATGGATGTTGATCCTTCACCTTTTGGATCCACGAAGTATAATCCTTCTCCTTCTCCCTCTTCTAGTGAAAGTATAGCTACTAGTAACCAAAAGTCTAAAAGGAATAGGAAAGGAAGAGTAAGAAGAAGAATTTGTGAGCCTCTGCAATTCATGTTGGGGGAAAGAAACCAATCGTTGCGAGTCATGCTAGAAGCATGAGTCTAGTAACTACAAGTCATACTAGAATTAGTTCACCAACCTCTGTGAGTCATGTTGGATATAGGTTAATAACCTCTACAATTCATGTTGAGGAAAAGAAACCAGTTATTGAAAGTCATGTTGAGGGCATATGTCTATTAACTGTTATTCATATTGGAAAAAAATCACCAAACTCTACAAGTCATGATGGATATTATCTTCTAGACTATGAAAGTCATGTCAGGAGCATGTCACCGACCGATGCAATCCATGCTGGCGGAATTGATATTGTTGATAATCCTAGACGTATAGGATGTAATCCCAATTTCCCTTATAATCTTTGAAAATGAGATCAACTTAATCATTTGTGCCTTTCTATTGTCATGGTATGAAGATTGTGGTCCTTGTCTAGAGGCCCTTCTAGTTTTGAGTCATCTTTGGTTTCCCAACAATCTATTCAATAGTCGGTTGATGAAGTGATCATTTCAATCCCATATTCGTCCAATACCACTCTCATTTTGGGGGGTGATGTGTCTATTGACCATGTTGCCTAACATTGTATTCAACCAATGGTTGAGGAAGTGTCCACGCTGATGCAATATTCGGTCAATCCCACTCTTCTCTTAGACAATCACCAGTCTTCCAAAGTGGTCGAGCCAATGCAATCTTCGGTTAATACCACTCTTATTTTAGGGAGTGATACTTTTTTCGACTACATATTTAGAATTTGTAGTTTAGTACCTTCTGAACAAGGGGTAATTCCACTTACCTCGAGTACACTCCCTCCAAGTCCTAGGATGTTTTTATTTGATTGGAATGATCTTGGGGAGCCTCGCCTTCATTATTCTACACCTTTGTAGATAATGGTTCTAGTTGAATCTATGTTGAAAGGAATTCATTGATGTGTTGTACATGAAGGATCCTCTACAAGTATTTTATCCTCCTTGGCTTGGAAAGCATTGGGTTGTCCCAAGATTGTCTCATCTACTAGTGAGTTGTTGGATTTTGATAGAAAACCTAGTAAATGTTTGGGGATTATTCCTTAGTTGCCTATCACATTAGGTGGCAAGACTTTTTTGGTCAATCTGTTTGTGGTGTTAGGCCTTTTAGAATTTAACATGCTTCTTGGGCATGATTATGTTTATCCTATGAAGGTTTTGGTGTCTACTCTCTTTCCTGTGATGTATTTCCCTCACAATGGAATCATTATTGATATTGATCAAATTTCATCTAATAATAACCATCCTAGTTTGAATTTATCCCAACATTATCGTTTGTATTTTCCTAGTGTTCGAGTAGACTCTTTCCCACCACGGGTAAATTGTGTGGTGTCTTATCCTCGATGTTCAATTACTTCTGAGAAAGGATATTTATAATTTTGTTCACATTCTCAAGACAAGCTATCGACAATTGGTCAGGCTTTTTATCCAATAGGGGCATGCAAGCCTTTTCTTTCCTCTCTTGGTCCAAGTAATCTAGTGTTTCCTTTTGAGTTGGATCTCAATTTTTCTGAGACTTTGAGCCCTGGTATTTTTGTGTTGTCAAGCCCCATTTTCATGAATGTTGAGTTTCCTTTAGATGAGTCCATCCTTGAAGATATGATTATGGATATTCAACCTTCTATTGAACTAGAATATTTACAAGTTGGTTTCCAAATAGTCCCTTGGCCCAAGCCTAGCAATGGGATCTACCTGGAGAACTACTATGCATAAGCCACAAGCTTGTGCAGTCCTCTGTACATATGGTACTTTTAGGGTTTCTTATTTTCAAGTTTCGTATCCCATAGAACTTGTTTATATTAGTGGTTTCTATATTGGACTTATTAACTTCTGGGTGAGTTTTTTTGGTCTTATATATAGGACTTTGGAGACAATTTATTTGGTACTTTTTCATTCCATGTCAATCCATTCTAACAGGTAATTATCTTGAAACTGGCATATAGGTTAGTGTTTCCCCTTTATGTGTTTTTTCATTATCCATTTCCTATTTTATTTTTCCTTAGGATCAACCCCACTGAGTTGCGACACGAAACCTTCTTTGTTGTTTAGAGGTGTCATAATTCATGTGGTAGAACCTATATTCCATGGGCATCCCAGTTTATAAATTCTTTGTATGGTACTTATGATACAAGTTTTCTACTAGGCTCGGGAGTCATGTTTAGTCCCTCCACAATTTTTTGTTGAAGTTGCATATATTATTCTCAATATTTTTTTGTCCATTACCCACAAGACTCCCTCTCATTATATATGCCAATTATGTTTTCATTTCTTCATATATTTTAACAGGTATTGTGTTCTTTATTGGCATATAGAGTAGGTTCCATTTCTCCTGCATAGTAAATTTATACATATCTCTCACATATCTTCCATAGGGTCCACCCCATATTTTCACAACATCATACCCTCAAGCTACTTTAAATGTTTCTCTTACGGATGGTAGAGCTTACCTCTCCATGGGTTTCCTAGATAGTACCTCACTGGCCTTTTGACACCCATGATCCAATCTTTTTGTAGACTCAAAATCCTTGTGTAGTCCCACCATGTCTTTGTGTTGAATCCTCATGACTTCCTCTCAATATATTTTTGGCTAATTCACCAATGGGGCTTCCAACACAACATCTCCACTTAGTGAATTTGTGACATAGCTCGTGCATTCATGGGATATTAAATAATACCTCTAATTTCACTAGATATTGATAAATACCTCCTAAAATCCTTTTGATGAACCCCCCTCCCAATACATATTTCCAATTTAAAAACCCTTATTTTTACTAGATATACTGAGTGTATACCTCATAATACCAATAAATTATCGCCTACTACCCCAAATACCCACCCCCCCAATACCTACAATATATCGACCCTATTTTTGACAATTTCAAAACCCCTTTTATGAATGAACGTGATAAGATATTGGTTAACAAGGTGAAGCCCCCATGGATTGCAACATTTTTTTGAGTTGTAATTTCATTTCATATTAACTACTCTCTCTCCTAGGCCTAATTTTTGCTTCAGCTTTCCATCATTGAACCATTTTCTTATGCATTCCTACTAGTTGCTAGCCTTGTAATTTATGCCTTTGTGACATGACACCTTTATCCCTAGAGGAGACATTCCCCTAAGTGTCCTTCTCCTCCACATTCTTCCTTTCATTGACCATAGGTATGTTCCTTGTGCTTTGGAACTATTTTTATTTGCCACAATTCTCGTTTCCTCCACTGTGCTATACCCTTCTTTTATTCTTTTTCCAGTCCTTAATAACATGAAAAAGACAAAAAAATTCAAAAAAATAAAAAGTAGTGGGGGGAAAGTGTCTATCTCTTTTGTTGGCAACAATCTTCTCTCCTTTGAACAAAGAACAATATTTGAGTCAGTTTCTTAGTATTTTGGGTTTAGTATGGATTTAGGAGAGTTTGTTGCGCTATTGAATATTATCACCATAGGTTGGTTATTCTTCCATCCATATGGAGAATTTGATAATGCCTCTTGTGTCAGGAATGTATCCCATTTTATAATCCATGTTTCCTTAGTCACATCACGTGTCATGATTTTGTTCAAGGGAAGTTTAGGCCTGAGATGACCATTCTACAAAAAGTCTCTGACCTTTCAATTTGACCTTCCCATGCCAGTCAAGTACATCTCATCATCACAAGTATATGTGTATCTCACTCATGATGATATAGAAGGTCCTCATTGGCTTCTTGTTGGAAAGTCTACTCTTATTAAATCTGACACATTGCTCTGAGAATATGACCTAGAGTTGCACCATGTTCCTATTTCCATCATTTATAGGTGACCTTGTGCTTAGTAGATGAAAAAACACCATTGATAATTGAATGAGAAGTTTCACTTGTGTTCGACGTCAACAACAATCATCAAAGATAGGGATTCGTGTAGTACCTTAGTTTCCATCTAACCCCATTGGTGGATTCTTTGTCTTTTTCGCTTGCTATTCCATCTAGTGCATGTCGTAGTCATACATTAATGTGGTCCTTACAATCTATTTGTCCAAGTCCTTCCAAATCTTTGGCCTTCTGCAACCCCTCATGCTAGATGATGGAGGATGCCTTAATTCCTTCCTTCCATTGAATCTCTTTCTATCGAATTCAACACATCTTTCTCTCATACAAGGATCTAGATTTATTTTTGGTACCTTGGGGCTTGCAGTCATTAGTGGCAATTTCCCTTACTATTGTCAGTGGGAATACAACAATGTCCTCTGCTCAATAGATTCTACCAGGTGTTTGACACCAACTCATTTATTCACATGTGTTATATTGTACCATGGTACCTTGACACCCATTATCATCATCAGTGGGTCGCCTCATGTTTTTTAATGGTATATGTCAATGACTAGTAATCAAATGGTGTCTCACTATGTTCGAACCCAACACATCTATTTACACGGTGTAGACTCGTACCATGAAAAATCATTTTGAAGACTTTGGGTGAAGCACGATCATTTTAAGCCATAAATAGTGTCACATTACCCCCTAATGGGGGCATATTACACTAGTATTTTTATTTTATTCATGTCATCTTGGATCCATTAGTTTTAATTGTACCTCCTAGTCTCCTATATATACCAAGGAGACCTTTTCATTTGGAATCATCTTGTATTTGTGAATTCATGTGGTGTATAAGGCGGTTTCCCCCTCAAAGAGGCTTATTATCTGAAATTGTCTCTTTTTCAAGGAAAGGAGTAATTATTCTTATTTTTGTATTCTATTTGTATATTTTTTCCCTAACATTTGGTATCAGAACTCAAGGTCTTGGGGTTTCACTATTGCATCTGAGACACCTTGGGATTTTTTCTATGATTTTTTTCTATGATGTTTCTGAAGGAAATCCTTCGGGGATTTTTCTTATACAAATCAAGGTAATTTTGGTTAAAATATCAAATTATGGGGATTGATAATTTTAGAGATATAACCAGTGAAAGATTGGGTTCTTGAATCATCATGAATTCAGGAATCTCAAAATTTTCACTATAAATGTTTTTTTGTGATGATTCATATTGTGAAACGTGGATTGTATTCATAGGAATTATCAAGTTATGTGTGGTCAAAATATAATCTTCTGGGTCATCCTAATTTTGGTGATACACCATGTGCAAGATATGGTAGCAGTATTATCCTATTAACTAGTCTCAAACATGTGTTATAGGTAAAACAATCATATATTCTTCAATGAGTATACAAATTAAGTGATACAAGTTGAATTGAATAGTGTACATTATGTATTATTTCTGGTGCAAGTTTCAAAATATATATCACATATTGTGCACTTGGAACGCTTTACAAGTACGCTCTCTAGAAAATGTCAAAAATCAACAAGGTGTGTGGAAGTTACCATAACTTCCACTTGGCACATCCAATTTTTATTAGACCTGTGGAATTGCAGAGAGGAAATATAAAAGAACTAAAAAACGATTTTTTAGACACAGAAGGGTCAAAATTTTAAAGATACAATGGAAGAAAGGTCGGCCAGCAGAACAACCTCCAAATCAGGGTTTAAAAAGTGAGTTTTTGTTTTTGGAAAATTTGCATATCTATTGACTAGAAGATCCAATTGGGGTGATTCAAAAAGTACAATAAAGTGGTATAAAGGGAGTATCATATAAATTTGAGAGAAACTTAGGGGTTTTTTAGGTACAAATGTGTTCTGACGTCTATAAATGTAGGAGTTATCATTACTGGTCAGTGCTACGACCCGAGGATAGTGTGTGTTGGGCCTCATAAATGTCACATTTATATCCTCTTTTTCCTTCACTATTCCTAACATTTCATCGTCCCATTAACCTTCCATCATACCATTGCCATAATGATACTTGGGTTTTTCATTATTATTTTCCATTGTATTAATTTTAGTATTATAAGTGAATTTGTGATTAAATATTATAAAAATAACATATTTGCATTATATATCAAGGTTGGATGAGTTTGATGATGTGTGCAGGCATATGTGAAGATTTTAACAAAGTCAAATATTACCACCTAGCCTCAAATTCGAATTTCATCTTCAAGCTTTGATGAATATTTGGGACAATCATTCAAGCATATTCAAAGGAGAAGATCATGGAAGATTTGGATGGAATATCTTATTTAATATATGTGAGAGATGTGTGGAGGATTTGAATGGATCATATCTTCTAATAATAGAAAAGTAGTTGAGAATGGTTGAGAGAATAGTGGATCTGTTATTATGACACTCTTCAAGACTCTCATGTATATAAGAGAGTGTTCTCTTTTCATGAGGGGGATCATGTTATTCATAATTGGGAGAATGAGAGCACCATGTTATTCATAATTTAGTCTTGTAATTAGGAGAAGGGGATTCTTAGCTTTGTTATTCTTTCATGTTTTTTCATTTGACTCTTGTAATATAATTTGAGATTGATATATTGTGTGATCTTACATATGTCTTTTGTTATTCAACTCTTCACATGTTGTATTGATTTCCTAGATTAATTTCTTGCTTTCCTAGTTAGTCTTTCAATTATTTTCTAGATTAATTTCATTTCAGCAATTTAGATTAGATTACTTCTACTTTAGTCCTTCATATATAGTGTGTGTGCTTTATAAGCCTATGAACCTCAAATTGACAAATTAAATAGTTGGGAAAGTACTACAACGAAATTAAATGACAATATTTCCACCTAATAGTGTGGTTCTTCCACGTACCCATAATATATCGGAAATCCCCTTTGGAATAATTGTGCATTAGACAACACTACTACGTATTTGAGCTCCCACGTACTTGGCGTATATTGGGAGACCCCCTAGAATCCTGATACTTATAGAGTAAACCTTTTTTTCATCTTGTTGCTATAGTACAACGAGAACAACACTTAGGGAGATCACTCTCTAGTATGTTGGTAGTCATATAGTATAGCTAAGGGCATGGTGAAGCCTCCTTAGTTAATTCCATGAGATATTGGGCTAAGTATTATTGTTGGACTCTGTATGTATATCAAAGATCTATAGAAATTGACACTCCCTTGTATGTGAGGACCTATTCCTAAGCCAATTAGGAATTCCTACCTTGCAGTGATGCTTGCCCAACATGCCACCAAAAAAGGGAACTTATACACCAAATAATCCTTCAGATAGTCCTACTTGGACTCTTGATGAAGGTGAAGAAATGCATAGGGACATAAATTACTTACCAAAGAAGGCAGTAAAAAAGGATGAACTACAAGGGATGATGGATTCAAATGAAGATAATATGGAAGTGATAATGCATACTAAGATGGATGGTTTAAAAGGTGAGATCATGGAAGGATTGAAAAAGTTTGTAACAGAGAGGCCACCTGAAAGTGACAATGTATCCCATAAAATTCATGATGTGGACAGAAGGAAGATGAATCAAGACTAGAGAAACTCCAACTTTGGGTTGAATACCAACCACTTTACTAAGATCGATATGAGTAAGTTTGATGGCAAGGATCCAATCACATGGATACTACATATGAAGCAGTTATTTGATCTACATGATGTGCCACACACATAAAAGGTACAAATTGCATCTTTATATTTAGAACCCAATCTGTTTGTGTGGTATCAATGGATTTGTTTTGGAAAATCACTTGTCATGTGGACCATTTTCACAAAATAAATGATAGCACGCTATGAGGATACAATGAGTAATACCTTCTTTAGCCAATTGATAAATCTCAAGTAAAAGGGTTTAGTTGTAGAGCACATTGAGAACTTCCAAAGATTGAATATAAAGGTAACTTATATTCTAGATGAGCACTTGATTGATGTATTCATATGAAATTTAAAGGATAAAATTCAACATGAGTTTCTCCTTTGGGAACCCAAATCATTGGAGAATGCATTTAGAGGGGAAAGAAATGTTGAAAGTAAAAATATGTCTATGGATACTAGACGGGACACTCCTAACATCTATTGAGAGAATAATCTTCGTTCTTCTAAACCACCTAAACCTAAAAGGTTGAAAACTCAACAATTGGAGGAAATAAAATCAAAATGTTTATGCTTTAATTGTCATGGAAAGTATAGTAAGGGACATAAGTGTGGTGAGAGGAAATTATTCTACATAGATTGGGAAGAGGAAGATGAACAAGAACCATCTCAAGATGAAAAAGTAGAAGATATTTCTTATGAAGAGTTGACTCCCACCATATAATGTAATGCATTGGATGGAATTAATACTCCTCAAACCCTCAATATCGAAGGATATATCAAAAAGAAAAAGGTATTAGTCCTAATTGATTATGGTAGTAATCATAGTTTCATTCACCATAAATTAACCAAATCTCTCAATTGCTTTATATATCTAGAGCCAGAGTTTCAAGTCATGATTGAAAATGGAGGAACTATCATTTTCTCAGGAAAATGCCATAATATCAATCTTACTATGGAGGAATATGTAATGAATAGTCTAATGATTTATATACCCATGGGTGGTGTTGATGTCGTACTAGCAGTCCAATGGTTACAATCATTGGGAACAATGGATTTTAATTTTCAAGAACTTTTCGTGAAATTTTCATTGGAAGGAAATGAAATTGAGTTAAGGGGCATCACAAGGAAACCCAATAAGGTGATAAGCTCTAATGGCATGACCAAATTATTAAAAATGGGGCATCAAGGTGTAATTGTACAACTATGCTCACTGTATATTCAAAAATCTAAGCCATGTATTCCCTTAAATATCCAAGGGATTATTAATAATCATTCCAAAGTATTTGGAGATATTCCTTGAGGTCTTCCACCCACTTGCGATCATGATAATGATATTCACCTAATTCATGGGAGTGTTCCTACTAACATCAAGACTTATAGATACCCTTATGTTGAGAAGAGTGAAATTGAGCATATGGTTAAAGAAACATTAGAGGTTGGAATTATTATACCTAGCCAAAGTTATTACTCTGCATGGATGGAAATGGTACTTAATAAAGAGGGATCATGGTGTATGCGTCCATATTATAGGGAGATCAACAAGATCGCCATTAAAGATAATTTTCCCACTACCATCATTGATGAATTGTAAGATGAACTACACAGAGCAATCTACTTCACAAAGTTGGATCTTTGTTCATGGTATCATCATATTAGAATGAAGGAATTAGATATTCAAAAAATAACATTCAGAACTCATGAAGGCCATTATGAATTTTTGGTCATGCCTTTTGGCCTTACAAATGCACTTTCCACATTCCAAGGTTTGATGAATTCCATTTTCAATCCCTTTCTTTGAAAATTTGTGCTAGTATTTTTTGATGATATACTAATCTAAAACAAGTCTTGGGAGGATCATGTTTGACATGTTGACAGGGTGCTACAAATACTAAAGAAACAACAACTATATTCCAAACCATACAAATGTTTCCTTGGGGTGAAGGAGGTAGAGTATTTGGGTCATATTGTATTTCATGGAGGTTTCAAGGTAGACCCTAACAATATTAAGGCCATGATGGACTGGCCAATTCCCAAAACATTGAACAATCTTAGAGGATTTTTGGATTTGATAGGTTACTAACACAAGCTTGTTCAGAACTATGGAAGAATAGTAGCACTTTAAACGACATTAACTAAGAAGGATGCATTTTCATGGACTCCAGATGCAACTCAAGTTTTTGAACAACGTAAAGAGGATATGTGCAAAGATCCTATCTTGAACACACCATACTTCACAAAAACCTTTATTATGGAATGTGATGCCTCAGCGAATGGAATTGGTGATATTCTAATGCAAGAAGGAAAACACCTTTCTTTTAAAATTCGACCACTCAAGGGAAAGGACTTACACAAACCCATTTATGAGAAGGAAATTATGGCAATTCTACATGCATTGAAGCAATGGAACCCTTACCTAATAGGTAGGCACTTCAAGGTCAAAACATATCATGACAGTCTTAAATACTTCTTAGAACAAAGACTATCTTCATAAGAACAACAAAAATGGGTGACCAAGATGTTGGGTTATGATTTTGAAATCATCTACAAAAAAGGGAAGAAAAATGTTGTGGAAGATGCACTCTCAAGAAAGGATGAATATGTTGAGTACTTTCTATGTGCTATCTCTATCATCCAACCTAATTGGATAACAAAATAAAGGGATTAATGGAAGAATGATGAAAAAGTGTGGAATGTAATTCAAAGGTTGCAACAATATTCTATTGCATCAGATACATTTACATGGAAAAATGAGTCACTATGGTACAAAGATCACTTACATGTATCTAATAACAAACAACTCAAATAAAAGGTACTTTTGGAATTACACACCTCTCTGGTAGGAGGACACTCATGATTTTTTAAAACCTATCACAAGGTCAAAAATGATTTTTTTTGGGATGGCCTTAAAACTTTTGTTCAAATATTTGTGGCAGAATGTTTGGTTTTCCAACAAAATAAGGTGGAAACAATTAATACCTATGGTATTTTAAAACCATTAGCCATCCCAAGTCAGTGTTGGGAGGAGGTTTCCATGGATTTCATCACAAGGTTGCTAAATTATGAAGGAAAAAGTGTCATCATGGTGATTTTTGATAGACTTACCAATTACACACACTTTTGTGCACTCTCTCATCCTCTCAAAGCTAGTACAGTTTCCACCACATTCATGGAGATAGTTCAAAGGCTACATCGAATCCCAAATATTATTGTAACTAAAAAAGATCACATATTCACTACACATTTTTGGACATAATTTTTTTATTTTTGGGATACTCAATTGGTTTATAGCTCACCTTGTCATCCTCAATCTGATGGACAAACTAGGATAGTGAAAAAAAATATGGAAGGCTACATTCGTTGCTTTGTTTGATAAAAAAAAAAAATGGTTCAAGTGGTTACCCTTGGAAGAATGGTGGTATAACACTTCCTTTCATACTGCAACAAAAATGACACCATTTATGGGTCTCTATGGATAGCACCCACCATCTATCACTTCTTCTCTGAAAGAAAAATCTAAGGTCCAAGAAGTGGAAAATCACATCGAGCATCAACAACAAGTTCTCCAACTCTTAAAGGACATCCTTACCATGGAACATAATTGCATAAAACAACAAGCAAATCAACATCATACAGAAATAAATTTTAAAGTATGGGATTGGGTATTTTTAAGACTACAACCATAAAAACATATGAACCTCAAGAAAACTAAGAAGGATAAAAATTATTACCAAAGTACTATGGCCCTTATAAGGTGTTGAAAAATATTGGTACTATGGCATACAAATTGGATCTACTTGCTTCTTCGCGAGAACACCCATTTTTCCATGTTACATGCTTAAAGAAGGTTATAGGTGACAATATCCCAATTCAAACTATATTTCCAGAACTTGACGAGGAAGGAAAAATCATATTGGAGCCTAAATATATCACTGACACAATAATTCTCCAGTCGAGGAATAGATCTATTTCAGAGTATCTCATTAAGTGGAAGAAACTACCTATTGAAGATCCCACTTGGGAAGATGAGCCTTTTATACAGAAGCAACCATAATTAGTCAAGCATTGCACACAACACTTCTCTGAAGGGGAGGTTCATGTTAAGCCCTAAATAGTGGCACATTACCCCTTAATTTGGTAATATTACATTAGTATTGTTATTTTATTCATGTCGACTTGGGTCCATTAGTTGTAATTGTACCTCCTAGTCTCCTATATATACGAAGGACACCTTTTTGTTTGGAATCATCTTGTATTTTTTAATTTATGTGGTGTATAAGGAGGTTTCCCCCTCGAAGAGGCTTATTATCTGAAATTATCTCTTTTTCTGATGTCTTTATTCTATTTGGATATTTATTTATAAAATGTATTCTTTTTTATAACATTGAAATTTGTAAAATTATATTTATTCTGATGTCTTTATGCTATTTGGATATTTGTTTCCTAATAGAGAATCACATATTTTGTGCACCTACCTGACATATTGTACCACCCCTCATAAATTGGTACTTGCAGAGCATAAGCTTGTTCACTCCATTGACTCCACATATCCTCTATTTTTTATTTTTAGATATATCTCCACTGTGTATCTATTCGTGGCTATGATCTACGTTTGCATGGATCCATGTATTCCTCATGGACATGAATTCTACTTTATATATCATATAGATCAACCATGTATTGTTTGTGGCCATGGAAATTGGTCAAAATTGTATATATGCCATGGATCCATAGTGTACTTTATTTGGTGGCCATGCTTACATTACTCCTGAGCATGGGTATGCTCAACTTGGGAAGAGATTACTCTTACTTGATCTCTGCTGTAACAACCCCTTCGTTATGTCTATGAATAGCGAAGTTCAATAGGAATTTTTTCTTTTTTCTTTTTAACAAATAATAATTTAACAACATCACCTAATTCATATCAATGCAAAAACACATGACATCATAACTAAGGTGACACATGATCAGAATATAAATTGCTTTCTACTTCACCATTAAATTCATACCGTTGCCACTCGCCCGCTTCGGAGACGTCCCTCGCGCTGTGCCGCTTCTACTTTCCGACCAAAGAAAGCTCACTGGTACCTCCCAGCCAAACACTAGGGGTACTCTTCTTCCCCCTTATCCCCCCGAGCCGCAAAGGGGCCACACAAGCACCAGAGATAAACTAGCATCTCAGCTCACCTCCACGGCGGAGCTACCACTCCCACACACAACTGAGATAAACCCAACTCCTCACAAGCAATCCGTCAAGCCACAACTCGGCAGCGTAACATTACGCTAACCGTTCCCCCTCCCTTCTTCCTTCCTTTCCCCTCCTTTTATAGAATTTTGAGACTGACCTAATTCATAAATCATTAATTAATTAGTTTTTAATGACT
>JZKD02S1653789.1:60836-93877 GCA_000966675.3 Picea glauca | reverse complement strand
GCGCGAGGATCGCATAAAGTTTTCACCCCTTGTGCATACTCTTCTGTAACTGTAAGGAGGAGACGAACCTCAGGGATACTCCCTGGTTCCATCCTACAATCACATGTCTCTGTCCTTCATCATCGACCAAGCTCAACCATTTCGTCTTACAGTTGAGTATCGCCTCATGTGATTCCAACCAATCCATATCAATCACGACATCATAATATCCTAAGATTGTGACGTACAAGTTGACCCTCGTGACAAACTCTCCCAGGTTAAGGGCACAGCCCGTAACCTTTCCTCCAACCTTCTTTTTAGCTCCTGAAGCCATCTCTATGAAGATAAACTCATCCTGTTCGACTTCCTTCTCGAGTTCATGGTGAATGCTACCGGTAATGGCAGGTGTGCGCGGTGGAACCTCAGTGGGTGGAAGCGCCCTGGCCTCGTCTCTGTCCACTCGACTGATCAGTTCCTTGGACATGCACTGAAAATATCTCATCATCCCAACAACATCACCAACTGCTATCTTCTCCTGTCCGAGAACCTGCTCTCCTCCTTGGGGGTTAGACACCTCAGGCTTGGATGCTACTGGAGGCGTCACACCTCCTCCCCTAGCACCCCGTTGTTTTCCTCCGCGGCATCCTCTAACCATGATTACCTACACGCACACAATCAACTCAATCAATAACAGTATAATCAATCTAATCATGTCAACAACAGCCGTAGGGAATCCCAAGTCGCGGGTCGAACCTGGCTCTGATACCATATGTGACATCATCCTCGTTACGACAACAACTCTTTAACAAGTGCAAATCTTTTTTTTGTTTAATATGTGTGCGCACATGTAAAAAGGAGCAGACACACTTGACTCTACGTCGCCACCCGATGAATAGCAAGAAGCAACCCCGATGATCAAAAAAAGAAGACATAAGGTGCACAAAATGACTTACTGTGTTATGTACAGTACGAACATAGATTGAAGAATCCATAGTAGTAGATTGTACTATTTCTGCACAGGAAAGTAGGGCGTTTAATCTTAGTTCTCTGCTCCGGAGAGAGAGAATGTCAGATAGGCTCTTGGCCGACTGCTCAGGTAGAAACTAGTAATCTCTGTCAGGAGGTCGCAGTGGTGGGAACTCTACCTTTAAAGAGCCTGAGACTACTGATACGACCTTAGAGGTGTGTCGCAAGAGTGGAAACCCTACCTTTAAAGGGCCCGAGACTCTTGATACGACACTCGATTCTTTACACAAAAATAATCACACACACAGACATTTATATAGAGCGACTAGCTTTATCAATCGAAGAGTCTGATATCATACAACTATGAGTTTGGACAATTCCAATTATAGTACTAACCCTGAAATTAATTAACAATCTCAATACATCCTATATGTTACATATACCATAAAATTACAATAACATTATCTTAAGAACATCACATATTATGTTATAATAACCTTGCAAATAAAGTATCAATCACCAATCACATTACTCCTTGTATGCTACCAATGTAATGAAGTTACAATAACTTTACCATAAAATAAACCAACATTACATTTATATTACCATAACCTTGCCAATGAATTAATAATACAAAAAAAATCATTACCGTAGCATTCCATTACATATTGTTAAACCATCTTATGACATTAATTACAAAAGGTTTTTAGTGATAGTACTGTCAGATAACCATACCCTTAAATGTATATTGTATTTGACAATGCAATGAAATAACCCTAAAATTACATCTTGTTTTCTAACACTAACATTACAAATTAGTTATATTGTGTCGATCATCACTATTACCTAAATCAACACTTACAAGTCAATACCCTTACATACTACAGCAACGCTATAATACCCTATCACTTTAAATCATGTTACTATCCCCATTTTTGCATCAAACAATTAAAGCTAGTTGCCCAATAGCTAGCCGCCCAGCCACGATATCAATGCTAAGAATCGACAACTAGAAAAGGGGTAAAGTTGTGAGTGTTAGTCGGAGGCAAGGGAAATTTACAAGGCAACTGCCAGAACTAGAATTCAACTCATAGATTTTTCCCTGACCGTGTCATAGGAAATCCCTTCACAACCATAATCATGCTCTGGCAGAGGTAATTAAATAGGATTCTTAACTCAGATTTTTCGCAGGGCGGATGGTTAAAACCTTAACGCAGTTGGCAAGAGCGGGTTTAGGAAATTTTTAAATAGTTGTAGAGTCAGATGGTAAGGTATTGTACACATGTTAATCCTGGACAAGGCCAGACACCCAGGCAACTAAAGCGGTTTTAAGATCTGGAGGTTTAGAGCAGTCATTTCACTGCAATAAATACCCCCCTAGCATAACGCTGTCAAGGCTCCAAGACAGACAAGTTTCTTTATATATATATTTTTTTAACTTGTCAAGAAAGGCCTTAGTTGTACAAGCACCTCCGATGGTAGTGGAGTGTTGCCGAATCTAAAATGTAACAATCGCTGTCATACACTATCGCTCAAATAAAGAAGTTAAGTTTTTTTTATTTTTATTTTTCTCTAAAAGGGGCGCTGCCAGTTCTCTCAATTAAACAAGGAAATCGTTGGCGTTTTGTTTTTAACGGGGTCGCTGCTGCAAATCCGTGGGTAGACAGCATGCTCAAGTAGACCTCTTAAGTAGATTCATTGGCGTTTCAATCAACGGTCTCAGTCTCACTTTCAAGCAACCTGTGGGCATTTAAGACACCAAAAAAAAGAAGCGTTTACAGACAGAATCGTGGTTGGCT
This sequence comes from Picea glauca, assembly GCA_000966675.3. Taxonomy (NCBI): domain Eukaryota; kingdom Viridiplantae; phylum Streptophyta; class Pinopsida; order Pinales; family Pinaceae; genus Picea; species Picea glauca. The sequence continues at coordinate 91,133 of JZKD02S1653789.1, read as the reverse complement.
AGTGGTAGAATACTAGTTCGTTTGACTGCAGGAAGGTAAAGGCCCGAGGTACACGTAGTACCGAGACGCCATGGTCGAGCTGGGCAAGTATTTCTCACTGCATCCTGCGGTGTGCTACACTACGCGTGCCCATGCCCAAGAAATGTGCAGGTCGGGAATGGCTGGGTCGCTGGCCCGATTCACTTAGAGAAGAAATGCCCCAGTGCCATTTCCAGGATGAATCTCTAAAGTGTTTACATAGTTGAGCCATTACGCAGGGTTAAAACATTTCCTGAGTCACAATCAGAGTACCACTGCTATCAAGTTGTTTAAAAAAAAAAATCATCAACGAGATTCACGACGTTTACATTTAAACCTATAACAAGGATCTTGCTACAAAATTTATCTCTGCCCTGCACATATGGAAACAATTTCTAGTTACCAGGGATTTCCAACCAAAATTTGCACATTCGCCAATACCTCAGTCATCCAACACAGTCGAATTTTCTTTATTTAATTATGACAGTGGTAATATAACTTTTATTGCAGAACTAATCCTACTATTGCCTCTATGAACACACAACAGAGAATTATCTGTCACGGTGAAATTCAAGGGTTGGAAAATACACATCAAGATTAATAAAGAATAAAAAGTCCCAATAAAACTGTCACGAAGAGTCACGCAGAAGAGAGGAACCCAACCAGGGAAAAGTTGAACCCCTACCAGTGCGCATACCAAGATATTGCAGGCAGTCAACGGATGGGCAAAGGCTTAAGACCAATCATCTATCATTACGTTGTAGAGACAAGGGTGCAGAGGAAAAAGGGGCCTTCAACAGTCACAGGGTTAAGTTGCGAGTGAGGTGATACAACACCAAGCAGGTTTAATCATCCAAAAATAAATGCAAAGTTAAAAGATTCGGCTTAATTAAATATCAAGGTAGTAAAACGCAGACCAGAAGGAATATGCAGAAAATTCTAGTGAGACATAAACATGAAATCAAAATGAGACATTATTTGTGTAACATGCCGATTTCATTTATAATCCTTAATCAGATCTAAGCATAAATTCCTAGTGCATTCTACTGCACATAATAATGAACATACCTTTTCCTTCACCCCTGCCTCGAATGATGTCTCATGCTCCGTGCCTCTCCTGCTCACCGATCATTGAGACCTCACTGGTACCTCCCAGCCAATTGCTAGGGGTACTCTGCTTCCCCCTTAGCCCCCCGAGATACAAAGGGGCCACACACAATCCAGATGGTCTGTCTAGCTTCCCATCTCGCCTCGCAAGGCCGAGATGCCACTCCTATCCAAGCTGGAAAATCCCAACTCTCCACAAGTAATCAATCAAGTCAGAATTCTGGCAGCGTAACGTTACGCTAACAACTCATCCTTTTCTTCCTCATCTTCCCTTTCTTTTATAGAGTTTTTTTTTAACCTCAAACTTTCCCTAAGTCACAATTAATTTAAGTTTTAATAAAAATAATTCTAATTATTCTCCATCACACAAGTGTCGTCCATCCCCCTCTTTTCTTCATTAATTATTTTCTTTAAATTTATTAATTGCCTCAATTCCCTCACCCACCCAGAATTGCTCCTAAATTTACTCCTAGGTATTCCTAGATCCCCTTACATGTTTTAAATACTTTCCCCAAAAATGATGCTTCTAAATTAGCTCAAATTAGAAGGTTCTTAATTGTTGATTTCTTACGATGTTGACCTCACTTTTTACCATAAGTTCCCAACTTTCCTTTATTCTGATTCCTCCATTACTTAGTTTCCTAATTCTTATTATTCCCTTCTTTCCCCTTTTTATTAGAGCCAAAATAGAAGTTGTGCTATTTACTCTTTTCTCTTTATTATTCATTTAAAATATTTTTATACTTCCACAAGTTAATAATTTATTTCCTCACAAATTTAAAATCAAGGATTTTAATTAAATTATTCCTCTCTTCATTTTACCCTCTAAATTTAAGAAGACTAAAACTATTACTTAAGTGTGTTTTAGTTTATATCTTTATTTTTATTTTTATAGAGTTGTTGTCTTAAGGATAAACAAAATTTTACCCTAGAGAAGTTTTAGACTTAGGTTTAGATTTTGAACTGGGCAACAATTATTTAGGGAAGTCGTTTTAGGAATTTATTAAGGTGTTAAATGTCTTAGGGCCATCTAGGTTTGTTCCTTCCTCAACATCAATGTGACGTTCCCTTCAGGACGCACCACGTGCTCCAAGGGTGCCACTCACCCCGGTTGTTTCTCTTGTGCGACATGTCGTTCAGGATGCACCACATGCTCCAAGGGTGCCACTCGCTAACTTGTGTTTCTTTCGCGTGACATGCCCTTCAGGATGCACCACATACTCCAAGGGTGCCACTCGTTGACTTGTGTTTCTATTGCACGACGTGCGCTTCAGGATGCACCACGTGCTCCAAGGGTGCCACTCACCAAGTTGACTGATTGGTAGACATCTATAACCCCTAGAGTCAACACTTTTCCAGGTGAACTTGTGGGAGAAAAAGGGCTCTAAGGAATAAGGCCCCCGCCTTATTGTGCACCCCTTAGAATCATCGTGAGTGAATGTCGTTGTCTTCCCTCACGACATCATGGATCCTCTTGAACTAGGTAATCGTTAACCTACAGTTCGAGCCACGACAGGAGTTCTAGTAGGCTGTGGTAGGACTGTTGTCCACCCCTCTCCCTCAACCTCTCCGGAATTGTGTGTGGCCCCTTTACTCCATATGTGAGTCTTGTCGATAAGCTATCATCAACCTGCATCATCAACAATTGTGTCATAACATGTCAACATCATATCATCAAATCAATGAAAGATCACAGCAAATAAATTAACCCAAATAGCACACTCCCTGACTCAATCCGGAGTCCAAGAGGTTCCACCGATGCCTCTACATCCTCAAGGTCCAAAACCCTACACACTCAATAAAACTGAGTCAATAGCACCTGTCTACGTCAAAGCAGTAAAAAATCATGTCATCTATCATAACGCATCATAATGAAGGATAAATGGTTTAACATCATAAAAGTCCAGATCACTTGCGAGCAAGTGTCCTCAAAGAATAAGTTTTCTCAGTGCGCCAGAGCGGGATGTTACATACACCCCCTCTTGGTCTAAACTTCATCCTGAAGTTTATTAATATAAGTGCCAAAATAAAAGTACCACAGTATCATAAGTATATCTATCAAACAAAAATGGGAACTGCTAGCACATATCATATGCGTCCTCCCAGGTTGTCGAGTGCGGACTATAACTGTCCCACTCGACCTTGACCTGATCTACCATTCAACATCGTAATTGTCGAACATGATGATCTAAGATGCAGACCGGCTCAGTCGTGAGCTCTCCCTCATCCGACACCTGCAAGGAACTCATGTCAATCACATGTGTAGGATCACTAATATAATGTTTCAAAACAGATACGTGAAAAACATCATGCATATGCCTTAAAGAATCAGGCAAGGCTAGTCGATAGGCCACGGGCCCCTTTCTCTCCACAATCTCAAAAGGTCCCACAAACCTAGGAGAGAGTTTATCTCCCTTTCCAAACTTGATCGAACTCTTATGTGGTTTAACCCGCAAGAAGACTCGATCGCCGACCTCGTAACTATGGTCGACTCGGTGCGCATCGACATAACTCTTCTATGGATCCTGCGCTTCTTTAATCCTTTGTCTTATGGTTTGTATTTTCTCTTCCATTTCTTGGATCACTTCTGGTCCCACCAGGACCCTATACTCAAGCCGATCCCAACTCAAGGGCGTCTGACACAGTCACCCATAAATAAACTCAAAAGGCTCCATCTTAATGGTGCTTTGGTAACTGTCGTTGTAAGTGAACTCTACTAAAGGCAAGAATTCCTCCCAACGCTTTTGTTGATCCATCACGTACATGCGCAACATGTCTTCCAAGGTTTGGTTCATTCGTTCGGTCTATTCGTCAGTCTCTGGGTGATACGTAGTACTAAAATTAAGTTGGGTTCCTAAGGCCTCTTGGAAACTCGTCCAAAATCATCCAGTAAAGACCAATCCTCGATCAGATATAATCTTCTTAGGCACGCCATGCAGCCTCACAATATCACTGATGAAAAATCTTGCTATGTCGGGTGCCAGATACGTCATATGCACAGGAATAACGTGATCACTCTTCGTCAGAGTGTCTACTACTACAAAAATCTAGTCATGTCTCCTTGCCGTCAGTGGAAATTCAACAATAAAATCCATCGAAATCACTTCCCATTTCAATTCCGAAATGGCATGTGGTTGAAGTAATCCTGTCGGGTGTCTATGTTCAGCCTTTACCTGCTGACACTCTAGACATATAGCGGTATGTAAATCCAACCTCTAAACTTCAATAACCCATTGCTATCAACAGAAAATCCCTCATATCTCGGTACCATCATTGTGTTTTGTCCGAAAAAACTCTCGACCTCTTTGTGCCAGTCATCATCACGCTGTAAAGTGAGAATCTTCTCACATATATTCATCTAAAGAGGAAACACCAAAAATATGCGTGGCCTTCGCCTCAAAGCATCTGCCACTTGATTCACCATTCCCTTTATGTAAGTAATCTCGAATTCGTACTCGCCAAGCAATTTCGACCAACACCATTGTCACGCGTTCAGGTCGCTTTGCGTAAAAATGTGTTGCAGTCCAGAATGATCAGTCCTTAGTTCAAATTTTTGTCCCACACGGTAGTGTCTCCAAACCTTCAAGGCATATACAATGGCTAACAACTCCAAGTCCTGCGTCACGTAGTTCTCCTCATCCCTTCTTAATTTCCTCGAAATGTAAGCAATCACTCGTCTGTCTTGCATCAAGACTCCGCCTAAAACTTCCTTGGATGCGTCTGTGCATACCAAGAAGTCCACATCCATGTCAGGGACCTTGAGTATCAACATTGTTTTCAACAACTCCTTAAGCCTCCGAAATGCTTCCGCACATTTCTCGGTCCAAACAAACTTCTTGTTTTTATTCTGCAATTCTGTGATCGGATTTGCTATCTTCGAAAATCCCTCAACAAACCATCGATAGTATCCTACGAAACCCATAAAACTATTCACTTCTATGACATTCGTCGGCATAGGCCATTCCATAATAGCCTCAACCTTGGCTAGATCCACGGCGATACCTTCGCCAGAGATGACATGCCCTAAGTAGTGAATCCTCGATTGATAAAAAGAGCATTTGGACAACTTTCCATACAATTTGTGCTCTTGTAGACACTGTAGTACCAAGCGCAAGTGCTCGTCATGCTCCTCCGTTGTCCGAGAGTAGATCAAGATATCATCAATGAGTACTTGGACGAACTTGTCCAAGTACTCGCAGAACACCCCGTTCATCAAACTCATGAATACCCTTGGGGCGTTTGTCAGTCCAAATGGTAAAATAGTAAACTTGTAATGTCCAAATATCATCTTAAAGGCAGTCTTAGGGACGTCATCCTCCTTGATATGTGATACCCTGATCGCAAATCGATCTTGGAGAACACCGTTGCACCCTTCATTTGATTGAACAGATCATCAATTCTTGGTGAGAGATATTGATTCTTGATCATAGCCTTGTTCAGTTGACAGTAGTCAATGCAAAGCCTCCATGATCTGTCCTTATTTTGTTTGAAAATAACTGGTGCACCCCACGGTGACACACTAGGGCGTATCAGTCGCAGGTCCAACAACTCCTTCAGTTGCATTTTCAGCTCTCGCAACTCCGGGGTCGATATCCGATAAGGCGTTCTTGCTATCAGTTCGGTCCTCGGTTTTAGGTCTATGGTAAACTCTAGTTCCCTTTCTGGTGGCATCCTAGGCAACTCCTCTAGAAATACATCTGCAAAATCCTTCACCACCAGAAGGTGTTCTAGACCTTCCGCTACTCCCTTTAAATTTAGTGCGAGGATCGCATAAAGTTTTCAACCCTTGTGCATATGCTTCTGTAACTATAAGGAGGAGACAAACCTCAGGGATACTCCCTAGTTCCATCCTACAATCACATGCCTCTGTCCTTCATCATCAACCAAGCTCAATCATTTCATCTTACAGTTGAGTATCGCCTCATGCAATTCCGACCAATCCATACCAATCACGACGTCATAAGATCCTAAGATCGTGACATATAAGTTAACCCTCATGAAAAACTCTCCCAGGTTAAGGGCACAGCCCGTAACCTTTCCTCCAACCTTTTGTTTGGCTCCTAAAGCCATCTCTACGAAGCTAAATTCATCCTTTTCAACTACCTTCTCGAGTTCATGGTGAAAGCTACCTGTAACGACTGGTGTGTGCAGCGGAACCTCAGCAGGTGCCAGCGCCCTGGCCTCGTCTCTGTCCAATCGGTTGATCAGTGCCTCAGACATGCACTGAAAAGATATCATCATCCCAACAACATCGCCAACTGCTATCTTCTTCTGTTCGAGAACCTGCTTTCCTTCCTGGGGGTTAGACCCCTCAGGCATGGATGCTACTAGAGGCATCATGCATCCTCCCCCAACACACCGTTGTCTACCTCCACGACGTCCTCTAACAATGATTACCTACACGCACACAATCAACTCAATCAACAATAATATAATCAATCTAATCATGTCAACGAAAGTTGTAGCGAATCCCAAGTCATGGGTCGAACATGGCTTTGATACCATATGTGACATCCTCGTCGTTACAACAATAACTCTTTAACAGGTGCAATTTTTTTTTTAAGGTGTGTGCGTGCGTGTAAAAAGGAACAGACACACTTGACTCTACGTCGCCACCTGACGACTAACAAGACGCAACCCCGATGATCAAAAAAAGAATACATAAGGTACACAACAAGTAACTACAAGCATTAAATGACTTACTATAACAACCTCCTTGTTACGACAACAACTCTGAAACAGGTGCAATTTTTTTTTTTTGATAAGGTGTGTGCACGTGTGGAGAAGTAACAAACACACTTAACTGTACGACACCACTCAACAACCAACAAGATGCAACCACGATGTTTAGCACAAGAATACTGAAGGCACCCAATGAGTAACGGAAACAATATACGACCATAGGCACAAGGCGCACAACACAAACAATAAGACATCCTGGGGGCGCACAATAAGAACACAGAGGGAAGAATCCATGGTGTTAGGATTACTATTTCTGCATAGGAAAGCAGGGCATTTAGTCTTATGTCTTCTCGAAAGAAGATTAGACAGGATCCTGGTCGACTGCTCAAGCATAAACTAGTGACCCGACCTAGAACAAGACATAAGAAAGACGAGCACAACAAGACAATCCCGACATATCATAGTGACAACAAGCAATAAACGCCCCTAGACATAAGGCATACAACTAGCTACTTTAAGCAGAAAATGACACCTGGTGTTAAGTACAGTACAGTTACAGAAGGAAGAATCCAATAGTAGAGTTTACTATTTCTGCACAGAAAAGCAGGGCTTTTAGTCTTATGTCTTCTCGAAAGAAGATTAGACAGGCTCATGGCCGACTGCTCATGCAGAAACTAGTAATCTCTGTCATGTGTGTCGCAAGAGTGGAAACCCTACCTTTAAAGGGCCCGAGACTCTTGATAGGGCACTGGATTCCTTACACGAAAAAAAAATCACACACACAGACATGTCTCCTAAGGCTACCAGGGGTGTCTATATCCCACCTGACACAAGAAGAACACGCAAAACAAGACAACCAAGTACTGCAAAATCACGGAAAACCACGACCTCTACGGGAGGCGCAAGTCATAAGGATTTCGACATCAACCCACCCAACTTTTGAGGCTCACTGACCTAAATCATAGACCAACTACTCCATTTGTCTTTCTTTAAACGATGAGTGTCCGACCCAGTCCTAAATGATGTACTTTAATTAAATATGAATCCCTATTTGTTGAATCGTAAGGATTGAGTGCCCTTAGAAATAAGGATCCCACACTCATACATTATCATGCATAAGGAAATTTCCCTAGCATCACCATAACACATCCAAGTCATCGCCTTCTATATCACAAATCATTCAATTAAAATAAAATGACTTTACCTTTGCTTGTCCTTAAAACAATGGAGCTAACAAAATTTTGACCATAATAACCGTGTGCTTACTTTTATAATAGATTAAAACAATTAATGAATAACCATTTAATGAATGAAAATTTATCATTAGAGACACAATTAGTAACCATGTATTTACTTTTTAAGGTAGAGAAGCATCGAAATTCAATTTCAGATTGGCTATCAGATTATTAAGCATCGTAGTTATTTCTAGCATAATAATTTAACTTCAATGTAAAACCTACTGTACATCAGATTGTAGAGAATTTTCATAGCACGGTAATTCAAGCAAATAAGATTTCTCCTTACAAAATAATGGTCTAATGATAAGCTAATAAAATAATCAATAATATACATGATAAACAATTATGACTTTTCCTTACAACCCATGAAGCAATATTAAACTATAATAAACTGACGTTCTGTTCTCTGTATAATGATTTAGCATTGTACCCCAACTAAATAAGGTGTTTCATTTCAATAATGAACTAATAGTGAACTGAGGATAAGCATAAAAACTAACATTGACTTTTTATTTTAAGAACAATGAACCAACAATAAACTAATAATAGGCTGATGTGTTGTTCGTCGTGTAATGAATTAGCATTGTTCCTGAACCCAAAATGACTTTTCATTACGGAAACAATGCAATAGATTAATCGATGAGGAATCATATTAGATTGAAATCAAAGGGAAACATGGGTGTATTCACCTCTTTCCCTCAAGGTAGAATTAGAAACTCCGCCAACTTAAAACTGTAATAATCATTAGATAAAATTTAAAAATTTATGACGCCACCCGGTAGGACCCTTACCACGAATTTTAGACACTAAAAGTAATGGATTCAATAGATGGAATCCCATCCAGTCATGGGGGAAAATGCTGGGACAACTCTGTCTAAAAGGCATGAATTAAAACGCCCAACAAGAAAATGCCCAGCATTAAAAATGCACAGTAATTAGTATGCCCATCAATACAACGACCAACAATATAAACGCCCAACAATACAGAGGAAAATGCCATTAAACACAGGTCAATTGGAACACCCATTAAATCACATTGCTGGAAGGTAAACGTATTGCCAGAATCCTCCACGATTTGCCAGAAAAAAAAAGGAATTGCCAGGTTAAACATTTTCCAAGGAATAAAACGAAATGCCAGGTTAAAATGTTTGCCAAAGGGTAAAACGAATTGCCAGAATTAAAAGGAATTGCCAGGTTAAATGATTTACCAGAAGACAAAACCAATGCTAGAGATAAAATGGATTGCCAGAAAAATAAAAATGAATGGCCAGGTTAAACATTTGCCAAGAATAAAATGAAATGTAAGAATAGAAAACGATTGGCCAATAAAACGACTTGCCAGACAGTAAAATGGATTTTGAGTAAAACAAGTTGCCAGATCACAAATTTCCACATTTAAAAACGCCCATACAAAATGAAATGCCCAAACTTTTATAAACGCCCACAGATGTTAAAAACGGCCACAACAAATGTAAAAGAAAACCCCACGGCTGAATGTTTAAAACTCCCACTGTCATTTTAAACGCCCAACGAATTTATACACCATGAAAATGATCTCTTCAACACCAGATCAACTTAATTTCCTTTTTCGTTTAACACCACATATTTTAATTAATTTAATCCCTTCTTCACTTTACCCCTTTTAATTTTAAGAAGACTTTAATTAACACCTAGGAGGGTTTTAGTTTACGCCCTTATGTTTATTTTTTTTTGTAGGATCTTTTCTTATGGCTTGACAAAATTTTATCTTAAAGATGTTTTAAATTAGGTTTAGATTTGAACTGGGCGACAATTAATTAGGGGTGTCGTTTTAAGAATTTCATTAGGCGTTAAGGTCTCAGGGTCATCTAGATTGTCTCATCATCATCATCAATGCGACGTGCCCTTTAGGACACACTATGTGCTCCAAGGTTGCCACTCGCCTCGTTTGCCTATGTTGCGCGACGTGCCCTTCAGGATGCACCACGTGCTCCAAGGGTGCCACTCACCAACTTGTGTTTCTTTTCCACAACGTGCCCTTCAGGATGCATCCCGTGCTCCAAGGGTGCCACTCGCCGACTTGATTGTTTGGTAGACATCTATAACCCTTGGAGTCAACACTCTGCCAGGTGAACTTGTGGGAGACTAAGTGCTCTAAGGAATAAAGCCCCCGCCTTATTATGCGCCCCTTTCAATCATCGTGAGCGACTGTCTCAGTCTATCCTCACGGCATCGTGGATCCTCTCAAACTAGGTAATCGTTAACCTACAATTCGAGCCACGACGGGAGTGCTAGTAGGCTGTGGTAGGGCTGTTGTCCACACCTCTCCCTCAATCTCTCTAGAACTCGTGCATGGCCCCTTTACTCCATATGTGAGTCTGGTCGGCAAGCTATCGTCAGCCTGCAACATCAACCATCATGTCAGAACATGTCAACAACATATCATCAATCAATAAATATCATGGTAAATGAATCAACTAAATATCACACTCCCTGACTCAATCCGAAGTCCAAGGGTTCCGTCGATGCCTCTGCATCCTCCAGGTCAAAAACCCTGCACACTCAAATAAACTGAGTCAATAGAACCTGTATACAACAATAGTAAAACATCCTGTCATCAATCATAACGCATCATCATCAAGGATAAGTGTTTTATGATCATAAAAATCTAGATCACTTGCGAGCAATTGTCCTCAAAGAATAAGTTTTGTAAGTGCACCAAAGTGGGATGTTACATACACCCGCTCTTGGTCTAAACTTCGTCCTGAAGTTTCTCAGTATAAATGCCGAAATAAAAGTACCACAATATCATAAGTACCATTGTATCATAAGTCTATCTATCAAACAAAAGCGGAAACTGCTGGTGCATATCATATGCATCCTCCCAGGTCGCCGAGTGAGGACTATAACTGTCCCACCGGACCTTGACCTGATCTACCATTCAATGTCGTAACTGTCGAACGTGATGATCTAAAATGCAGATTGGCTCAGCCGCGAGCGCACCCTCGTCCGATACCTGCACAGAACTCATGTCAATCATGTGTGTAGGATCACTAACATAATGTCTCAAAACAGAAACATTAAAAACATCGTGCATATGCCTCAAAGAATTAGGCAAGGCTAGTCGATAGGCTACGGGCCCCTTTCTCTTCACAATCTAGAAAGGTCCCACGAACCTAGGAGAGAGTTTAGCTCCCTTTCCAAACTTGATCGAACTCTTATGCGGTTTAACCCGTAAGAAGACTCGATCGTCAACCTCGTAACTACGATCGACTCGACGCGCATCGACATAACTCTTTTGTCGATCCTGCGCTTCTTTTATCCTTTGTCTTATGGTTTGCATTTGCTCTTCCATTTCTTGGGTCACTTCTGGTCCCACCAGGACCCTATCCTCAAGCCGATCCCAACTCAAGGGAATCCGACACGATCGCCAATAAAGAAACTCAAAAGGCGCCATCTTAATGGTGCTCTGGTAACTGTTGTTATAAGCGAATTCTACTAGTGGAAAGAATTCCTCCCAACTCTTTTGTTGGTCCATCATGTACATGCGCAACATGTCTTCCAAGGTTTGGTTCATACGTTTTATCTATCCGTCCATCTCTGGGTGATACGCAGTACTAAAATTAAGTTGGGTTCCCAAGGCCTCTTGGAGACTCGTCCAAAATCGTCCGGTAAACACCGCTCCTCGATCAGATATAATCTTCTTAGGCACGCCATGCAGCCTCACAATCTCAATGATAAAAACTCTCATTATGTCAGGTGCCTGATACATCATACGCACCGGAATAAAGTGAGCACTCTTCGTCAGAGTGTCTACTACTACAAAAATCGAGTCATGTCTCCTAGGCGTCAGTGGCAATCCAAAAATAAAATCCATCGAAATAACTTCCCATTTCGATTCTAGAATATCATGCGGTTGAAGTAATCTTGTCGAGTGTCTATGTTCAGCCTTTACCTGCTGACACTCGAGACATCTAGCCACAAAGTTGACTATGTTGTCCTTCAATCCCTTCCAGAAGAATAAGGGTTTAAGGTCTGCCCTCATCTTCGTGACTCGTGGGTGAGCCATATAAACTGTTCTATGAGCCTCACTCAGGATCAACATCCTCAACTCATCATTTGGCAGTACGTAAATCCAACCTCTAAACCTCAATAACCCATCGCTGTCAAAAGTAAATCCCTCATATCATGGTACCATCATAGTGTTTTTTCCGATAAAATCCTTGACTTCTTTATACCAGTCATCATCACGCTGTAAAGTGAGAATTTTCACACATCGATTCATATGAATAGGTAACACCGAAAAGATGCTTGGCCTCTGACTCAAAGCATCCGCCACTCGGTTCACTGTTCCCTTTATGTAAGTAATCTCAATGTCGTACTCGCTAAGCAATTCTGACCAATGTCGTTGTCGCGTGTTCAGCTCGCTTTGCATGAAAATGTGTTGTAGTCCACAATGATCAGTCTGTAATTCAAATTTTTGTCCAACAAGGTAGTGTCTCCAAACTTTCAAGGCATAAACAATGGCTAACAACTCCAAATCGTGCATCGCGTAATTCTCCTCATGCCTTCTCAGTTTTCTCGAAATGTAAGCAATCACTCGTCCGTCTTGCATCAAGACTCCGCCTAAACCTTCCTTGGATGTGTCAGTGCATAACAAGAAGTCTGGGTCCATGTCAGGGACCTTTAGTATCAACGTTGTTGTCAACAACTCTTTAAGCCTCCTAAATTCTTCTACAAATATCTCTGTCCAAACAAACTTCTTGTTTTTCTTCTGCAATTCCGTGATCGGATTTGCTATCTTTGAAAATCCTTCGACAAACTGTCAATAGTATCATGTTAAACCCATAAAACTACGCACTTCTGTGACATTCGTCGGTGCAGGCCATTCCATAATAGCCTTAACCTTGGCGGGATCCACGGTGATACCTTCGTCGGAGATGACGTGCCCTAAGTAGTGAATCCTCGATTGATAAAAAGAGCATTTGGAAAACTTCCCATACAATTTGTGCTCTCGCAAAAACTGTAGTAGCAAGCGCAAGTGCTCGTCATGCTCCTCTGTCGTCCGAGAGTAAATCAAAATGTCGTCATTGAATACTTGGACGAAGTTGTCCAAGTACTCGTGGAACACCTAGTTCATCAAACTCATGAATACCCCCAGGGCATTTGTCAATCCAAACGGAAAATAGTAAACATAATGTCCAAATCTGGTCTTAAAAGCGGTCTTAGGGACGTCATCCTCATTGATCCGTAACTGGTGATACCCTGAACGCAAATCAATCTTGGAGAACACCATCGCACCCTTCATTTGATCAAATAGGTCGTCAATTATTGGTAGGGGATACTGATTCTTGATCGTAGCCTTGTTCATTTGATAGTAGTCAATGCAAAGCCTCCAAGATCTGTCCTTCTTTCGAATAAAAATAACCGGTGCACCCCATGATGACACACTAGGACGTATCAGCCCCAGGTCCAGCAACTCTTTCAGTTGCATTTTCAACTCTTGCAACTCCGGGGTCGACATCCGATAAGGAGTTCTTGCTATCAGTTCAATCCCCGATTTCAGGTCTATAGTAAACTCCAATTCTCTCTCTAGTGGCATCCCAGGCAACTCCTCTGGAAATACATCTGCAAACTCCTTCACCACCGAAAGGTGTTCTAGACCTTCTGCCACTTTCTTTTCGTTTAGTGCAAGGATCGCATAAAGATTTCACCTCTTGCGCATACTCTTCTGTAATTGTAAGGAAGAGACGAACCTCAGGGATACTCCCTGGTTCCGTCCTACTATCACACGTCTCTGTCCTTCATCATCGACTAAGCTCAACCATTTCGTCTTACAGTTGAGTATCGCCTCATGTGATTCCAACCAATCCATGCCAATCATGACATCATAAGATCCTAATATCATGACGTACAAGTTGACCCTTGTGCCAAACTCTCCCAGGTTAAGGGCACATCCCGTAACCTTTCCTCCAACCTTCTGTTTGGCTCCCGAAGCCATCTCTACAAAGATAAACTCATCCTGTTCGAATGCCTTGACCTTAATCCTTTTTAGAGCCGCACTAGAAATGAAACTCTCAGTAGCTCCTAGGTTTATCAAAATAGTAAGGGTCTAGTTAGCGACAGTACCGGTCGTCTCGAGCACAATCAACTGGTGCTCTACTTGGCGGTTATTCACTGCTGTGTGAATCCGATGGGCCTTGCCCATATCTCCCACTATAGTGGGTCTGGATAATCCAAACGCTTTGGTCCTCTCCACAGGACAGTCACGCTGGTAGTGTGGCTCCTCACACGTCCAACACCGCTTCTTCGGCCCAGTAGTCCTGGTACTCGAAGTAGAGGATGACAGCCCACGGGCCTAGAAACCCAGTCTGTTCTTCTGAACAGGCCTAAACTGCTGCTGCTATGGGTGACACTGCTGCTGGTGTTGTGGTCTTCGATAAGGTGTCCATTGCTGAGGCAGTGGTCATCAAGGTGTGGTGAACGTGGATCCCCTCGGGAAACCATGATATCCAGGTGTATGTCTCACTGGTGTCTGATGCTGCGGTGTACCAGTGGAACCCTGCCCTGCTGGTCTCGATGGAGTCTTAGTCTGACCTCCGCTGATAAGCTCCTCTTCTGCTATGAGGGCCTTTTGGACAGCGTCGTGCAAGGTTTGAGGCATCAAGATCCTAACCTTTGCACACAGGCTGTCGTTAATGCCAAACACGAACCGGTTGACCTTTTGCTTCTTAGTGTTCAGGTGCAGAGCATACCAAAGCAGCTCCATAAAACGTGCCTCATACTTGGGCACCATATGACCTCCCCGTCGTAATGCATTGAACTCATTGAGATGACGCTCAATGAATTCCTCTGAAAGATACCTCTCTCTGAACCGTTCCTCAAACAGTTCCCATGACACGTCTTCGACAGCCATGTTCAGTTGTGGCAGGAGCATCTTCCACCATAAAAGAGCACTCCCCTTTAGTTGAAGGACCACCATGCAGACCTTCATGTTGGAGATATAATCGCGAAGTGCGAAGCACATCGCCATATTCTCCAACCATGCCTCAGCGGCTGTGCCATCCGGGGCACCAAAGAACTCAAGAAATTTCACCTTCTCGAGTTCACGGTGAATGCTACCAGTAACGGCCAGTGCACGCGGTGGAACCTTAGCAGCTGCTGGCGCCCTGGCCTCATCTCTGTCCAATCGGCTGATCAGCGCCTCAGACATGCGCTGAAAAGATCTCATCATCCCCACGACATCGACAACTGCGATCTGCTCTTGTCTGAGAACCCGCTCGCCTCCCTAGGGGTTAGACCCCTCAGGCGTGGATGCTACTACAGGCGTCACACCTCCTCCCCTAGCACCCCGTCGTCTGCCTCCACGACATCCTCTAACCATGATTACCTGCACGCACACAATCAAATCGATTAGCAGTAGTATAATAAATCCAATCACGTCAACGAAAGCTGTATCGAATCACAAGTCGCGGGCCAAACCCGCTCTGATACCATATGTAACGGCCTCCTCGTTACGGTAACAACTCTGAAACAGGTGCAATTTTTTTTTTTTTTAAGGTGTGTGTGAGTGTGGAGAAGTAACAAACACACTTAACTGTACGACACCACTTGACAACCAACAAGATGCAACCACGATGTTCAACACAAGAAGACTGAAGGAACCCAACGAGTGACGACAACAATATATGACCATAAGAACAAGGCGCACAACACAAACAATAAGACATCCTGGGGGTGCATAGTAAGAACACAGAGGGAAGAATCCATGGTGTTAGGGTTACTACTTCTACAGAGGAAATCAGGGCGTTTAGTCTTATGTCTTCTCAAAATAAGATTAGATAGGCTCCTGGCCGACTGCTCAGGCAGAAACTAGTGACCCGACCTAGAACAAGATGCAAGCAAGATGAGCACAACAAGATGATCCCAACATATCACAGTGACAACAAGCAATAAATGCCCCTAGACATAAGGCGTACAACTAGCTGTTGTAAGAAGAAAACGACACCGGGTGTTAAGTACAATACAGTTACAGAAGGAAGAGTCCAACAGTAGAGTTTACTATTTCTACACAGAAAAGCATGGCTTTTAGTCTTATGTCTTCTCGAAAGAAGATTAGATAGGCTCCTAGCCGACTGCTCAGGAAGAAACTAGTAATCTCTGTCAGGTGTGTCGCAAGAGTGGAACCCCTGCCTTTAAAGGGCCCGAGACTCTTGATACGGCATGGGATTCCTTACACAAAAAAAAAATCACACACACAAACATGTCTCCTTAGGCTACTAGGGGTGTCTATATCCCACCCGACACAAGCAAACCACGCAAAACAAGACAACCAAGTACTACAAAATCACGGAAAACCACAACCTCTATGGGAGATGCAAGTCATAAGGATTTCGACATCGACCCACCCAAATTTTGAGGCTCACTGACCTAAATCATAGACCAACTACTCAATTTGTCTTTATTTAAATGGCGAGTGACCGACCCAGTCCTAAATGATGTACTTTAATTAAATTTGAATCCCTGTTTGTTGAATCGTAAGGATTGAGTGCCCTTAGAAATAAGGATCCCACACTCATACATTATCATGCATAAGGAAATTTCCCTAACATCACCATAACACATCCAGGTCATCGCCTTCTATATCACAAATCATTCAATTAAAATAAAATGACTTTACCTTTGCTTGTCCTTAAAACAATGGAGCTAACAGAATCTTGACCATAATAACCGTGTGCTTACTTTTAAAATAGATTAAAACAATTAATGAATAACCATTTAATGAATGAAAATTTATCATTAGAGACACAATTAGTAACCATGTATTTACTTTTTAAGGTAGAGAAGCATCGAAATTTAATATCAGATTGGCTATCAAATTATTAAGCATCGTAGTTATTTCTAGCGTAATAATTTAACTTCAATGGAAAACCTATTGTACATCAGATTGTAGAGAATTTTCATAGCACGGTAATTCAAACAAATAAGATTTCTCCTTACAAAATAATGGTCTAACGATAAGCTAATAAAATAATCGATAATATACATGATAAACAATTATGACTTTTCCTTACAACCCATGAAGCAATATTAAACTATAATAAACTGACCTTTTGTTCTCCATATAATGATTTAACATTGTACCCCAACTAAATAAGGCGTTTCATTTCAATAATGAACTAATAGTGAACTGAGGATAAGCATAAAAACTAACATTGAATTTTTATTTTAAGAACAATGAACCAACAATAAACTAATAATAGGCTGATGTGTTGTTCGTCGTGTAATGAATTAGCATTGTTCCTGAACCCAAAAGGACTTTTCATTACGGAAACAATGCAATAGATTAATCGATGAGGAATCATATTAGATTGAAATCAAAGGGAAACATGGGTGTATTCGCCTCTTTCCCTCAAGGTAGAATTAGAATTCCCGCCAACTTAAAACTGTAATAATCATTAGATAAACTTTAAAAAATTATGACGCCACCCGGTAGGACCCTTACCACAAATTTTGGACACTAAAAGTAATGGATTCAATAGATAGAATCCCATCCAGTCATGGGAAAAAATGCTAGGACAACTCTATCTAAAAGGCATGATTTAAAACGCCCAGCATTAAAAACGCACAGTAATTAGAACGCCCAACAATACAATGCCCAGCAATATAAACGCCCAGCAATACAAACAAAAACGCCATTAAACACAGGTCATTTAGAACGCCCATTAAATCGCAATGCCGAAAGGTAATCGTATTTCCAGAAGCCTCCACGATTTGCCAAAAAAAAAAACGAATGGCCGGGTTAAACATTTGCCAAGGAATAAAATGAAATGCCAGGTAAAAATGTTTGCCAAAGGGTAAAATGAATTGCCAGAATTAAAAGGAATTGCCAGGTTAAACGATTTACCAGAAGACAAAACCAATGCCAGAGATAAAATGGATTGCCAGAAGACACCACGAGTTGCCAGGAAAAGAAAAACGAATGGCCAGGTGAAACATTTGCCAAGAATAAAACAAAATGTTAGAACAGAAAATGATTGGGCAATAAAATGACTTGCCAGACAGTAAAATGAATTTCGAGTAAAACAAGTTGCCAGATAGTAAAAGGATTTGCCAGATCACGAATTTCCACATTTAAAAATTCCCATACAAAATGAAATGCCCAAACTTTTATAAACGCCCGCAGAAGTTAAAAACAACCACAACAAATGTAAAAAAAAACCCCACTGCTAAATGTTTAAAACGCCCACTGTCATTTTAAACGCCCAACGAATTTATACACCATGAAAATGAACTCTTCAACACCAGATCAACTGATGTGAGAAATAAATAAAAATATGCCCAACGAAAGTGCCAGAGCGAATACCATTACAAATTTTAATTCCATAAAATATCCAGCAATGAGATCACCAGAACCAACATTCAGAGCATCTTAACCAACACAAGTTTTCCAAAACAACAAATATTAAAATTACACATTCCCACACCATAATTTACATTTTCACAGTCTATAAATACAGCAAAATGATTCTTTACAGTCTAGAATTACAGCAGAATTACATCTAAGCATTCTAATACCAAATAGTGTGCGTACCTTTTCCCTTTCGACTGCCTTGATTGAAGTCCACGCCTCGATTGATGTCCTGCGCTCCTTGCCGCTCCTGCTTGCCGACCATGGAAAGCTCACCAGTACCTCCCTACCAATCGCTAGGGGTACTCTGCTTCCCCCTTATCCCCCCGAGCCGCAAAGGGGCCACCCAAGATCCAGAGATAAGACTAGCTTCTCAGCTCACCTCCAAGGCTGAGCTACCACTCCAATACAGCTGATAAATTCCCAACTCCTCACAATCAAACATTCAAGACAAAATCCGGCAGTGTAACGTTACGCTCATCGTTCCCCACATTCTTCCTCCTTTTCCCCTTCTTTTATAGAATTTGAGACCCACCTACTTTCCCTAAATCATTTTTAATTTAATTTTTTAATTACAATCCTCTAAAAATTCTTTGTTGTCCAAGTGTATCTCATCCCCCATGTTTCTCTAAAATTAATTTCTTTAAATTAAATAAAAGACTCATTTCCCTCACCCCTCCTAAATTCGCTCCTAAAATTGATCCTAGGGTTCCTAGATTCCCTCTCATCTTTTAATAACTTTCCTAAAATGAAGTTGTTGATTTTTAGTAACTCCTTAATTGCTGATTCCTTTTTTCCTTTTTCCCTATGTCCCCTACTTTCCATTATTAAGTTTCCTTTAATACAAGTTTCCCTATTTCTATTATTTAATTCTCTCTTTTATTTTTAAACCCGAAGGATACATGAGCTTATTAATCCCTTCTATTATTTTTTTTTACTTCATTTCTTTAATACTCTCACATGTTTTTTTTTTTTTTTTTTCAACTTAATTTCCTTTTTACCTTTAACACCATGTATTTTAATTAATTTAATCCCTTCTTCACTTTACCCCTTTTAATTTTAATAAGACTTTAATTAACACCTAGGAGGGTTTTAGTTTACGCCCTTATGTTTAATTTTTTTTGTAGGATCTTTTCTTATGGCTTGACAAAATTTTATCTTAGAGATGTTTTAAATTTAGGTTTAGATTTGAACTGGGCGACAATTAATTAGGGGTGTCGTTTTAAGAATTTCATCAAGTGTTAAGGTCTCAGGGTCATCTAGGTTGTCTCATCATCATCATCAATGCGACGTGCCCTTTAGGACGCATTACGTGCTCCAAGGGTGACACTCGCCTCGTTTGCCTATGTTGCATGATGTGCCCTTCAGGATGCACCACGTGCTCCAAGGGTGCCACTCGCCAACTCGTGTTTCTTTTGCTCGACGTGCCCTTCAGGATGCAGCCCATGCTCCAAGGGTGCCACTCGCCGACTTGACTATTTGGTAGACATCTATAACCCCTGGAGTCAACACTCCGCTAGGTGAACTTGTGGGAGACTAAGGGATCTAAGGAATAAGGCCTCTACCTTATTGCATACCCCTTAGAATCATCGTGAGCGACTGTCTCAGTCTACCCTCATGGCATCGTGGATCCTCTCGAACTAGGTAATCGTTAACCTACAGTTCGAGCCATGACGGGAGTGCTAGTAGGCTATGGCAGGGTTGTTGTCCACACCTCTCCCTCAATCTCTCTAGAACTCGTGCATGGCCCCTTTACTCCATATGTGAGTTTGGTCGGAAAGCTATCGTTAGCCTACAACATCAACCATCATGTCAGAACATGTCAACAACATATCATCAATCAATAAATATCATGGTAAATGAATCAACTAAATATCACACTCCCTGACTCAATCCGGAGTCCAAGGGTTCCGTCGATGCCTCTGCATCCTCCAGGTCAAAAACCCTGCACACTCAAATAAACTGAGTCAATAGCACCTGTATACAACAATAGTAAAACATCCTGTCATCAATCATAATGCATCATCATCAAAGATGAGTGTTTTATCATCATAAAAATCCAGATCACTTGCGAGCAAGTATTCTCAAAGAATAAGTTTTGTAAGTGCACCAGAGCGGGATTTTACACTTACTGTGTTATGTATAGTACGAACACAGATGGAAGAATCCATAGTAGTAGATTGTACTATTTCTGCATAGGAAAGCAAGGCATTTAATCTTAGTTCTCTGCTCCGGAGAGAGAGAATGCCAGATAGGCTCCTGGCTGACTGCTCAGGCAGAAACTAGTAATCTCTGTCAAGAGGTCGCAGTGGTGGGAACTCTGCCTTTAAAGAGCTCGAGACTACTGATACGACCTTAGAGATGTGTCGCAAGAGTGGAAACCCTGCCTTTAAATGTCCCGAGACTCTTGATACAACACTGGATTCTTTACACAAAAATAATCACACACACAGACCTTTATACAGAGCGACTAGCTTTATCAATCGAAGAGTCTGATATCATACAACTGTGAGTTTGGACAATTCCAATTATAGTACTAACCTTGAAATTAATTAACAATCTCAATACATCCTATATGTTACATATACCATAAAATTACAATAACATTATCTTAACAACATCACATCTTATGCTATAATAACCTTGAAAATAAAGTATCAATCACCAATCATATTACTCCTTGTATGCTACCAATGTAATGAAGTTACAATAACTTTACCATAAAATAAATCAACATTACATTTATATTACCATAACCTTGCCAATGAATTAATAAGACAAAAAAAATCATTACCGTAGCATTCCATTACATATTGTTAAACCATTTTATGACATTAATTACAACAAAAATTCAGTGACAGTACTGTCAGTTAACCATACCCTTAAATGTATATTGTATTTGACAATGCAATGAAATAACCCTAAAATTACATCTTGTTTTCTAACACTAACATTACAAATTAGTTATATTGTGTCGATCATCACTATTACCTAAATCAACACTTACAAGTCAATACCCTTACATACTACAACAATGCTATAATACCGTATCACTATAAATCACGTTACTATCCCCATGTTTGCATCAAACAATTAAATCTCACTGTCTAATAGCTAGCCGCCCAGCCACGATGTCAATGCTAAGAATCGACAACTAGAAAAGGGATAAAGTTGTGAGTGCCAGTCGGAGGCAAGGGCAATTTAAAAGGCAACTACCAGAACTAGAATTCAACTCATAGATTTTTCCCTGACCATGTCAGAGGAAATCCCTTCACAGCCATAATCATGCTTTGGCAGAGGTAATTAAATAGGATTCTTAACTCAATTTTTTCATAGGGCGGATGGTTAAAACCTTAATGCAACTGGCAGGGGTGAGTTTAGGCGATTTTTAAATAGTTTCTGAGTCAGACGGTAAGATATTGCATGCGTGTTAATCCTGGACAAGGCCAGACACCCAGGCAACTAAAGTGGTTTTAAGATCTAGAGGTTCAGAGCAGTCATTTCGCTGCAATAACTACCCCCCTAGCATAACGCTGTCAAGGCTCCAAGACAGATGGGTTTCTTTATATATTTTTCTTTTTAACTTGTCAAGAAAGGCCTTAGCCATACAAGCGCCTTTGATGGTAGTGGAGTGCTGTCGAATCTAAAATGTAACAATCATTGTCATACACTATCGCTCAAATAAAGATGTTAAGTTTTTTTTTATTTTTTCTTTTCTCTAAAAGGGGCGCTACCAGTTCTCTCAATTAAACAAGGAAATCGTTGGCGTTTCTTTTTTAATAGGGTCACTACTACAAATACATGGGTAGACAACACCCTCAGGCAGACCTCTTAAGTATATTCATAGGCATTTCAATCAGCGGTCTCAGTCTCACTTTCAAGCAACCTGTCGGCGTTTAAGACACCAAGAAAAAAGAGGCATTTACAGACATAATCGTGGTCGGCTAGTGGGTAGAATACTAGTTTGTTTGAATGTAGGAAGGTAAAGGCTTGAGGTACACATAGTACCAAGAGGCCATGGTCGAGCTGGGCAAGGATTTCGCACTGCATCCCGCGATGTGATACACTACGCGTGCCCATGCCCAAGAAATGTGCAGGTCGGGAATGGATGGGTCGTTGGCCCGATTCACTTAAAGAAGAAATGCCCCGGTGCCATTGCTAGGATGAATCTCTGAAGTGTTTACATAGTTGAGCCATTACGTAGGGTTAAAACATTTCCTGAGTCGCAATCGGAGTACCACTGCTATCAGGATTGTTTAAAAAAAAAATTCATCAACGGGATTCACGACATTTACATTTAAACCTACAGCAAGGATCTTCCTACAAAATTTATCTCTACCCTACACATACGACAACAGTTTCTAGTTACCAGGGATTGGCAACCAAAATTTGCACATTCGCCAATACCTTAGTCATCCAACAAAGTTGAATTTTCTTTATTTTAAAATGGCAGCGGTAATATAACTTTTATTGCAGAACTAATCCTACTATTGCCTCTATGAACACACAACAGAGCATTATCCATCACGGTGAAAGTAAAGGTCTGTAAACTACACATCACGATTAATACAGAATAAAAAGTCCCAAGAAAACTGTCACGAAGAGTCACACAAAAGAGAGGAACCCAACCAAGGAAAAGTTGAACCCCTACCAATGCGCAAACCAAGATATTTCAAGCTTTCAACAGATGGGCAAAGGATCAAGACCAATCATCCATCATTACGGTGTAGAGACAAGGGTGTAGAGGAAAAAGGGGCCTTCAATAGTCACAGGGTTAAGTTGCGAGTGAGGTGATACAACACCGAGCGAGTTTAATCATCCAAAAAGAAATGCAGAGTTAAAAGCTTCTCCTTAATTAAATATCAAGGTAGTAAAATGCAGACCAGAAGGAATATGCAGAAAAATTGAGCGAGACATAAACATGAAATCAAAATGAGACATTATTTGTGTAACATGCCGATTTCATTTATAATCCTTAATTAGATCTAAGAACAAATTCCTAGTGCATTCTACTCCACATAATAACGAGCGTACCTTTTCCTTCACGCCTGCCTCGAATGACGTCCCGTGCTCCGTACCTCTCCTGCTCGTCGACCGTCGGGACCTCACCGGTACCTCCCAGCCAATTTCTAGGGGTACTCTGCTTCCCCCTTAGCCCCCCAAGCCACAAAGGGGCCACACACAATCTAGATGGTCTGTCTAGCTTCCCAGCTTGCCTCGCAAGGCCAAGCTACCACTCCTATCCAAGCTGGAAAATCCCAACTCTCCATAAGTAATCAGTCAAGTCAAAATTCTGGTAGCGTAACGTTATGCTAACAACTGATCCTTTTCTTCCTCATATTCCCTTTCTTTTATAGATTTTTTTTTGAACCTCAAACTTTCCCTAAGTCACAATTAATTTAAGTTTTAATAAAAATAATTCTAATTATTCTCCATCGCACAAGTGTCGTCCATCCCCCTCTTTTCTCCATTAATTATTTTCTTTAAATTTATTAATTGCCTCAATTCCCTCACCCACCTAGAATTGCTCCTAAATTTACTCCTAGGTGTTCCTAGATCCCCTTACATGTTTTAAATACATTCCCCAAAAATGATGTTGCTAAATTAGCTCAAATTAGAAGGTTCTTAATTGCTGATTCCTTACTATGTTGACCTCGCTTTTTACCATAAGTTCCCAACTTTACTTTATTTTGTTTCCTCCATTACTTAGTTTCCTAATTCTTATTATTCCCTTCTTTCCCCTTTTTATTAGAGACAAAATGACAGTTGCGCTATTTACTCTTTTCCATTTATTATTAATTTAAAATCTTTTTATACTTCCGCAAGTTAATAATTTATTTCCTCTTTACAAATTTAAAACCACGGATTTTAATTAAATTATTCCTCTCTTCATTTTACCCTCTAAATTTAAGAAGACTAAAACTATTAATTAAGTGGGTTTTAGTTTATATCTTTATTTTTATTTTTATAGAGTCTTTTTCTTAAGGCTAAACAAAATTTTACCCTAGAGAAGTTTTAGACTTAGGTTTAGATTCTGAACTGGGTGACAATTATTTAGGGAAGTTGTTTTAAGAATTTCTTAAGGTGTTAAATATCTTAGAGCCATCTAGGTTTGTTCCTTCCTCAACATCAATGCGATGTTCCCTTCAGGACGCACAACGTGCTCCAAGGGTGTCACTCGCCCCGGTTGTTTCTCTTGTACGACATGCCCTTCAGGATGCACCACATGTTCCAAGGGTGCCACTCGCTAACTTGTATTTCTTTCGCGTGATGTGCCCTTCAGGATGCACCACGTGCTCTAAGGGTGCTACTCGTCGATTTGTGTTTCTTTTGCACGACGTGCCCTTCAGGATGCACCACGTGCTCCAAGGGTGCCACTCACCAACTTGACTGATTGGTAGACATCTATAACCCCTGGAGTCGACACTCCGCCAGGTGAACTTGTGGGAGACTAAGGGCTCTAAGGAATAAGTCCCCCGCCTTATTGTGTGCCCCTTAGAATCATCGTGAGTGACTGTCGTAGTCTGCCCTCATGACATCGTGGATCCTCTCGAAATAGGTAATCATTAACCTACAATTCGAGCCATGGCGGGAGTGCTAGTAGGCTGTGGCAAGGTTGCTATCCACCCCTCTCCCTCAACCTCTCCGGAATCGTGTGTGGCCCCTTTACTCCATATGTGAGTCTGGTCGGAAAGCTATCTTCATCCTGCATCATCAACAATCGTGTCAGAACATTTCAACATCATATCATCAAATCAATGAAAGATCACAATAAATAAATCAACCCAAATAGCACACTCCCTGACACAATCCAGAGTCCAAGGGGTTCCACCGATGCCTTTGCATCCTCAAGGTCCAAAACCCTGCACACTCAATAAAACTGAATCAATAGCACATGTCTATGTCAAAGCAGTAAAACATCATGTCATCTATCATAACACATCATAATCAAGGATAAATGGTTTAACATCATAAAAGTCCAGATCACTTGCGAGCAAGTGTCCTCAAAGAATAAGTTTTCTCAGTGCGCCAGAGAGGGATGTTACAACTACCACATTGCTCCACTGTAATTTTTCGGGTGTGGGTAAACTGTTAACTGTGATAGAGATGAATACGGGATTGAAAGCATGCACCCACCTGGAAAGTATGTGCATTCAATTGACAATGCGATTTGATATTTCTCTGATGTTGGTGAGGTCAAATAGTGGAAGTGTTCCATTAAATTCATCACATAGAGCTCTTCTTCATGAGTCTGCATAAGTTTTACTGCATTCTTTTTTTTTCCTTAATAGATGACCAAGATTAGTTGAATATGGTGACACCCTCAACCAATCCAAACTTTAGAAAACCTGCTACAACCATCTCATTACAATTTAAATTTGAACATAAAGCAACACCTACATCTTCTTACCTATAAACATTTTCGTGATGATCCTAAATACAATCCTATTTTGAGGATATTTGGTATTCATTAAACTTTGGCCACGATGATCTTTCCAATTTTGTACACATTCAGGATCTTACCTGAGCAAATTCTTTGGCGAATTCACCAGGGTGTTTTCATTGCAATTTATTTATTGGGTATAGTTGAGCTTCTTTTTCCTGAGAGACTTTATTCTTGGGCATTTTTTTCCCTTTTTTCATGCGACTTCATGAGTGAATGTGTTGATGACAATGACTGTTAGGTACAACGAATCTTTCATTACTCACTGACAACAACTTAAATTACCTTCTGATGAGAATTGCAAGCAAATTGTCTTTTTACTATTACCTTCGCATTTTTTTATTTACTCTCTAAAAACTCATTTTTGAAGCTGTCAGTTGCCCAGGCATTTCCCTTCCTCACCTTACCTGACAACGAATTTACTGGCCCTTATGATCTAGACACCAACTAAGCATATGTTTTTATATATGTTTGTTAGCCCTTAGGATCTAGAAAATACACAGATGAAGTATATGTTTTTATATATGTTTACTGGCCCTTACGATTGGGAAAACACCCAGACAGAATGGAACGATGTTCCATCGGATATGTTTTTATATAGGAATAGTTTAAATGTTTGTATTGTTAATTTTGTTCTAATTAAGTTTAAACAAAGTGGGTATGTTAAGGTTTACTTCTAAGTTAATGTGATTTGGCTCCAACGTGTGAATTTCATTGATAAAAAAATTCATAGTTGAGAGTTATTAATTTTTGGTTATAAATTTATATCCTGTATTATAAGCTGTGTAGTTACTAGAGTTCATTACCAATATTGTTATTAGTAGTGTAGGAGTACTATAACTTTGAGTTTAGCATTGACCTTATATTAGTCGTCTTGAATTTCAATTATTTCTATACTAACCAGAATTCTAATTTTATATATATAGTTGTTTTGTTGTTGTTATAAATTATGTAAATAATTTGTTTATTTCAATTTTATTAGATATAAGCATTAATATCTTATTGTCAACGACTAATTTTTCGAGAACGATATCTATTCAACTTCAGCTAGTGATAGGATAAACCCTTGGGATGTATATATAATAATAATAGAAAAGGATTGTGGCTAGATTTACCTTTGGGAATTTAATATCTCATTAAATTGGTATAAGAAAGGAGAATAGTAACTTCTTAAATACTTTTAAGTAGCGAGTAATTTAATGAGTTAAGGAGTTAATAATGTCTCACTAATGACTTGCCTTAATGTAGATAACCATGTTAACTATTATATTAAGGGTTATATTACTATCATGATAAATGCCTTACTTTCTTTATTAATTGTCAATATCTTGTAAATTGATTAAAAGTACACTTCCAATGCAATATGGTAATAGTAGTGTGTAATTTAATGAGTTAATAATGATTCACTATTGAAATTTGCCTTAATGTAGATCACTTTGTTAATTGTGATATTGATGGTTATGTTATGGTCTTTAGCTTAGTAAGCTTGGACTTGTTGTCTTGGGCGGGATGTAGACACCTCCTTGTTCCTCAGAACAATCGCCAGCCTTGAGACCTTAAATGGTTAAAATCGATGGGAACCTGGGCTTGAGCGTTGCTTATGTGTCTTGGAGGTCCTAACCATTGCAGGGTAGGATGGACGGGTAGTCAGTCTTATTATTTTGTCAGTTGATTGTCGTTCATTGCTTGCAGAGGCTTGATGTGCGTCTTAGATCTTTATGTTGTCATCACATTTGCATGTGTCATGAATCATCATCGTGTTGCGATGCAGAGTATATTGTCTTTATTACCTTACACACACGCACACACGCACACAAAAAAAATAAAATTATTTTCACTTGTTATGAGAGGTTGATGTCGTGACGAACGAGAGGAATGCTGCAATTCATCATATAAATCCACCCATTTAATTATTGAAAATTGAATTTATTTTATGAAAACATAGGAAGGAAAGGTTATATCGAATCTTATGACCTCGAGTGACTAGTTAAAACATTAAACCAAACCTTTTCAATATTCCTTTGGGAAGGATAAGTTAAACCTATATATAAACTTCATGTAATAAATTATGTACTACCAATGCGAAGCTAGTGGCATCATATTCCATGATTGGCATAATATTTTGAAGGTAGGTGGAAGAAAAATATTTTATGAGTGTTCATTCAATATATAATTGTTTAACTATATATTTATCCATAGAATAAATATAGTAATTCTATTTTTTCAATATTCCTTTGGGAAGGATAAGTTAAACCTATATATAAAGAAATTATGTACTACCAATGGGAAGCTAGTGGCACCATATTCCATGATTGGCATAATATTTTGAAGGTAGGTGGAAGAAAAATATTTTATGAGTGTTCATTCAATATATAATTTTTTAACTGTATTTTTATCCATAGAATAAATATAATAATTTTATTTTGATATCTAATTGAAATGATGAAAACATTCATGTGACATCATATCTTTCCATTTTCCAAAATGGGGGAATGTTGTTGACTGTTGAATAGTTAGATGTTATATGTATGCAATCCAAATTTCATCCTGTGAATAATAGAAATGATTATATTGAATAGAATTGATTCATGTGACATCATATCTTTCCATTTTCCATAATGGGGGAATGTGGTTGACTATTGAATGATAGAGAGGATTATATTGAATAGAATTGATTTATGTGACATCATATTTTTCCATTTTCCATAATGGAGGAATGTTGTTGACTGCTGAATAGTGAAATCTTATATGTATGTCATCAAAATTTCATCATGTAAATTATAGAAATGATTATATTGAATAGAATCGAGTCCATGGTGAAATTTTCACTTGGAACTTGAGGTTCTGGTGCATTTGGAAGCCATATATATTTCGAAAACTATGTGGAAAAGTACCATGCTGATGAATGTATTATGCATCCTCATAATATCGACATAAAAAAATACAATTTGGATTAGTTGTTTCAACTGGAATTTCCAACTCAATGGTACATAACCATAAAAACAAGGCCAACTCAATGGTACATAACCATAAAAACAAGGTTCCCATGCAAAACATATGTCATTCTTATCATGCAATACCTCAAATTGGGTGTAATGATAATAATAACACTTCGCTCCATGATTCTTTTCATTCAACATTTTGAATTACACCTCTTTGGTTAAATTATTAGTTCACCAATATAGCCAAGTTGGTTTAGCATTGGATAATATTTCCATATTTTAATATTTCAATATCATGCACGTGTTTTTATTAAGTAAAATATTGTGTGCATTATTTTCAAACAAAATTCAAAGTGTAGGAGGGATAATATTATAGGTGTCAAGTTTGAAATTCAAAGAAATGTACTTGCATTTATTAACACTTAAACTATCCGTGTCTCTTATTATGTGTCATCTCTAATCCTATATATCTACTTCAATTTAATTTTAGAGTAAGAAATTTAATTTCCCTATATGCTAATTTTATTAATTTTTAAAAAATGTAATGGAGTCTTAATGTTTTTTTGGAAAAATTGCCTTACAATAGTAATATTTTTCCTCTACATATTTACAAATTTTTATATATTGGTTCTATCATTTAGGTACTCACACTTTTCACCAACACAGACACATAGCTTATACTCTCCCCCCAAAAATAATAATGTTAGAAAAATAAAAATTGATATTGTTATGAAAAAATTCAATAAATAAAATCCATATATTTTGAAAATTTATTCAATTTGCTATATTTTATCTTGTTGTCAAAAATCAAAATTCAATGTATGGGTATCTTAAAATATCCTTGCAAGGGATATATATTTTTTCAAATTTCTAATAAAAGACAATCATTAGCTTGCACTAACCCTTAAGAGATTATGTATTTTGTGAACCTCACTCAATCAACATGTTTTCTCCCATATCAAATTATGTTCAAATTATGTTAAACTCTATAAAGATTAGGAAAAACTTAAAAAAGACTTTCCCAAAGACCACTCACCTAATTCATTAAGAAGTTAATTTTTTGAATATGAAATTAGTTCTTAATTTTTTTGAATATGAAATTAGTTTTATAACTAACTATTGTCATGTATAAGTAGTAGAAAGAAAGATGAGAGAATAGTTTTTTCAATGCAACACTTTTATAAGAATTACTACTTATGGTTAATACTAAGAAGCCATTTGTGTTCGACCAATTTATGAAGAAAATGGAATGTATTAAAATTTCTAAAGAAAATGTGATGTATTGTATAGAATGTGTATTGTATAGAATGTTTGATATTGTACACATTACTCACAAGTTATCGATATTTCGTATTAATTTTTTTTTCTTAGAAACTTCTAGCTTTTATCAAATCTCACTATGCAATGTGGTTTTATTAGAGGTTTGTTTTTTTATTAAAATTTTATTGTAACTATTATTTTTTTTTTTATATATAA
>JZKD02S1653789.1:39252-57234 GCA_000966675.3 Picea glauca | reverse complement strand
TGCTTATATATATATAAAATTAAAGAAATTTGTGCTTCGACAAAAGTAAAGTTGACATTTTATTAAATGATTTAAATAGTAAATTAAACTTCTTAATTTATAAGGACAACGTTGAAGAACTCTATCGTAATTTTACAGTTATCCTTTCGACTTCCATTAACAAGTTCTCTTTTGAAATATCCCATAAAAAGAATAAAAGAACAACCAACCCTTGGTATGATAAAGAATGTAAAATTGCTAGGAAAATCATTAGGGATGCTTCTAATGAGCCCTTAAAACTCGATAAGATCAATAAGTACAAAGTCCTAATTAAAAGGAAAAAAAGATACTATATCAATAAAAGGCAAGAGGAACTTTGACAACTATACAAGTTGGATCCTAAGAAGTTCTGGAGCCAAATTCTAAAATGCAATACTAAAGAAAATAATAGGATTCCCTTAACGGACTGAAATTTCTACCTTAAAAGTCTTTACGAGTTCCCTAATGCCATGGACACCATTCCTATTCTCCCTACAAAGGAATTTTTTTTTTCTTTAGATGACATAGAGTTCGGGGTTAAGCGACTCGCAAATGGGAAAGCTAAGGACATTGAAGGCTACCAAGCTGAAATTTTTAAAATCGGAGGGTCAATCCTTATCCCTCACATACACAAGCACTTCAATTTAGCAGTCAAGCAGGGCTTCCCTAAACCTTGGGCTTCCCTAAACCTTGGACGCAAAGCCTCATTGTTCATATTTTTAAAAATGGGGATAAAAGCATTCCCTCTAATTATAGAACCATTATGATTAGCACTATTTTAGCCAAGCTTTATGGAATTATTTTGGAAAAGAAGATTAGCATTTGGCTAGAAAGTCATAGTAAAAGAGCCAAAGGCCAAGTCAGGCTTAGAAGATATCATTCAACTGCGGACCATCTTGTTACCTTTAGGATCATTGCAGAGGAGTTCTGCAATATTAAAACCAATCTTTTTTGTTGTTCTGTTGACTTTAGAAAAGTTTTTGACATGGTTCCTAGGAAAAACCTTTGGAATAGGTTGGAAGAGATAAAAGTGCCTCTCGAGTTGAGGGTTGTTGCAATAAGGATGTATAAGAACGTTACTTCTAGGTTTAAAAACACTGAGGGCTGGCCAAAAGAGATTAACTGCAATATCGGAGTCAAACAAGGTTGTACCTTGTGCCCTACCCTTTTTGGCATATACATTGATAAGTTAGAAGAATGCTTGGAAAAAACAGGTTGTGTCAGCCCTACTCTCACTGGCATAGTCATCAATATTATTCTTTATGCCGATGATATTGTTTTTATGGAAAGGAGTCCCCATGATCTTGAAAACCAACTAATAATCCTCAAGGATTTTTGCTCCAATATGGGTATGACTATTAATACTGATAAGACTAAGGTCATGATTATTAAATCCAATAATATCCCTTATGATACCTTTGTATATGACAACAACAACTTGGAGGAAGTTACCTCATCCAAATATCTTGGAATTGATATTCACCGCAAGATCAATTGGAATTAGAGCATTGAGAAAAAGATTATTGGGGGATGGAAAGCTTATTATGGGCTTGAAAACAATTGTAAATTAGCTGATGGAGTTGGGATAAGAAGAAAATCCTCTTTGAGACTCTTGCTACACCTTTTATTCTTTATGGATGTGAAGACTGGGTTGTAGTAACTCTCGTGAATCTAGAGAAAGATAGAGAAAATACAAAAGAATTTTATAACCTATAATCTCAAAATTAAAGGAAATACATCATATCCCATCCTCCTCATAGAAACAAGCCTCTCCCCCATAGAGATCATGGCTATGACTAGACACCTAATGTATAAGAACAAGTTAAACAACATGGAAGACAAGAGGCTACCTAAAATTGCTTCAAAATCAAGTCATAACCATCATCGACTCAAGCGAGGATGGCATAAAGATGCTCGATCTTGGCTAAACTATTGGGGAATCATGGAAGAAACCATTTTGCAGAATAAAGATACTATTAAAAAAAAGTCAAATCAAAATTTAAGGAAAAAATGTGGTGTGATAAAGACTTAGAGGAAAAAAGAAAATTAAGGTATTATAAAGATGTAATCAACCCTAATCTAGAAGTTCAAAATTATCTATTTGTTTTGCCAAGTGTAAAAAAATAAATAAACATTGCTAAGATAAGAACAAATTCTCACGAGCTCCATACTGAAACTGGACATTTTTAAATTCCTAAAACACCATGGGATGAAAGAGTGTGTCACATTTGTGACACTAAGAAGGTTGAAGATGAAAAGAACTTTCTCTTAGATTGTCGAGCCTATACCCATATTAGATCTCATTTTCAAAATAGTGATCACACTACCAACCTTCCTAACCTCTTAACTCAACAAAAGTATGGTGATCTTGGAAAGCTTCTCTTAATGCTTTTCGAGCACATAAACAAAATTCTAAAGAATCACAAGTAATCACTTACCCTCTTAAGGTCTAATAGACCAATTAGATCTTAGTGGACGTTAATCATCATCATCATCATTATCATATATACTCACTGCTTACATATATACTCATTGCTTACTCTGTAAGAAAGGCTTTTATTATCGATTTCAACTTTGAAACATGAGTTTGTGATGCACATGGAAGCGAGAAATATATTTGAAAAGCAACTATGTTGAGGAATTGTGTTGTGCATCTTCTTAAGACCAGTATCAAAAGCATATTGATATTATTTGGAGCAATTGTATTAGTTTGAATTTCCAATTCGGCTCTATATGACCACACAAACAAGGTTTCATTAAAAAAAATGTCAAATCGGGTGGAATCTTAATACTAACATTTTTCTTAATGATTATTTTCATACAACATTTTAAAGTGTATCTCTTTGGTTCTAGGTTGAGGTTGGTTTTCCATTGGATTAGTCTTCTCATATTTCAATATCTTTCATGTGTTTTCATTGAGTAAATCAAGCACTTATTTTTATACAGTCTTTTCAAATAAATTAAAAATGTAGGTGGAATAATATTATAGGTGGTATGTCTGAATTTCAAAGGAATTTATTCATACATTTATGAACACTCAAATTGTCTTTTTCACCTATCATGTGTCATATGTTATTGAATGTGTCTACTTTGTACTAGTTTAAGAATAACTAAGTTGATGATATGGAATACAAAAATTATAAAAAAATTTAATACTTTATACTTTTTCATACTTTTCAATATATTTATGTTTCAAGAAGCCATACAGTATGCTACACAATATGTTACAAGTAATCATAAATGACCTAATTGTGAACACACGGATAACTATTTCTACACATTACAAATATATATAAAAAAAGAAATCTACTTTTCTTGTAACTTTCATTACATTAGTTAAAAAATACATACTACTCATATTTTTCATAGATTTTTCATTTCTCAATTATTTCCAGAAAACAATATAGGTTTCACTATTAGTATTTCTTCTATAAATTTTCCATTTCTCAATTATTTTCAAAAAAATAAAAAAATGATATGTTGCACTATTAGACACTGAGCTCTACACACTAAAAAAAATCATTTTCATTGTGTTAAGATCTTATAATGTTGCACCCACACTTTACATACTAATTTCCATTTCTCAATTATTTCTAAAAAAATGAAAAAATGATATGTTGCACTACTAGACACTGAACTCTTCACACTAAAAAAAATCATTTTCAATGTGTTAAGATCTTATAATGTTGCACCCACACTTTACATACTAATTTGGATATTCCTTGATTTTATAAAAAAAAAAAAAAAATTAATATAATCCTAACTAGTTATGGAAAAATAGATCTGTAGTGATACCATCACTCCTCTACATGTATACCAATATTTACATATTGATTCCATCATTTATATACTCAAACGTTGTTTTAACCGCCCTTATGTTACAACAACAAAAGAAATGTACAAAAGAGGGAATACATTTTTTTTAACAACATTACAGCAATGACATGCGTCATGACATAAATTAATAACTACTCAATCAATTTCATCACAATAAATTGAAGGTAACATCATTATTATTCAATTTTTCATATCTCAAATGCTAATATAAGGAAACTACTCACCCAACATATCCTGCAAGATTAAGACTTCCAAGACACATGAGCAATGCTCAAGTCCAAGATTCATCCAATTGATTTTGACCAGGACTAGCAACTATTCTAGGAACAAGGAGGTATCTATATCTCATTAATCCAATAATAGATCGCAATTAACTAGATCATCGATCTCACCTAATCATCAATTATTCATGGTGCAACAAGATATTCTACTATACTTATCAATCTTCAAACAATAAATGAGTGTAAATGAGTAAGAGGATATTTCATAAAGAATGATAAATCAAAAGCATAAATACAATCTTAATCTCATGCAACTTAATTATACATCTTCATATTAAGGAATATCTTCTAAGAATACATAAAGAAAAGATAAAATTACATATTCATTATGAGAATTCATAAGAAAATCAATCTTCTTAAGCAATACATTAAATTTAATACTACTTTTACATTATGTATCCATTACAAAATTAATAAAAATCATTCATAAATAACAATTAATAAAAAATCAACTCCTTGCATATCCCTCCTTAAAAAAAAACTAAAAAAATCAATCATATCCCTCCTTAAAAAATCTAAGAGAATCAATCATAATAAACAATAGGAAAGGATTCCAATACTACCTTACACTTCTATTACATAAAAACTATAAGAAATTGTACCCTTCATTAAGAGTAGAGAAGAGAATTCATATATTATTTGCATATTCAATTAAAGACTTAAGAAGATCATGACATACGACATATTACGATGACATGTTAAGGTAATATAATAAGGACTTTATATACCCACTATGTATCTTAATGAGATAAAACATATTATTATGCAACAAAACAAGAATACTAAATTACATATCCAATTGTAAAGAACTAAGAGAAAACCAATTCCTATTAAGTAATAAATATTAGGATTTAATTGTAAAAAACTCATAGAAAAACCAATCCCTATTAAGTAATAGATATTAAGATTTTAAATGTTAATTAACATAATCATTTATAATCCCATAAGAAAATTAAAGTACTTCTTAAAAAACACATAAAGATTTAATACTAATCTATAATTCAATCCACTGTTCCATGAGGATCAAATGGATCAAATCTTTAGAATGCTATACTCAAGACTTCAATGCTCCCTTAATTATCTTTGAAACTATAAGAGATCAATTCCAAAAGCAATAGATAAAATTTAGATCTTGCATGTTCTTTTTTGAAAAACTAAGAAACTCATTGCTCCCTTAATTATCTTTGAAACTATAAGAGATCAATTCCAAAAGAAATAGATAAAATTTAGATCTTCTTGCATGTTCTTTTTTGAAAAACTAAGAAACTCTACATGTTATTACCACAATGAGTTTTCTTATACCTTCTTATATACCCATTAAATTTTTTTAAGAAGATCTCAGTCATATATATAATAATTAAATAAAGGGCTCATTGTTCACTTAATTCCATTTCAAGAGTTAAAGAAGAAGCCAAGCTAATTAACAATGATATAATAACTCAAGTTTAACCTCAGTTTTATTTTAAAGGATTTAGGAAAGACCCAATTTATTTATCAATACAACAAATGATACAAGTACTAATTCACCTCTTCAATGTAAGAAACAAAAGAACAGCAAAAATCAACCATGTGATATTCTTAAGGTAAACAATTCTCATTTACAGGGACTGAGTTCAAGGAGAAAAATTTCCTACATGGAAGGTATATTTAACAAATTTAAACCACCAATCTTCTCACAATCCAAAACGGAAATTTGACTCAACAGAAAGCAAAGTGCATTCAGTAACGGATATGCTTTTCTTCAATTTGAAACTTTGGGTAAATCAAGATGGGACAACGGTCACAAGGCCGCGTCCACACCCTAGGCAACAAGAGGAAAGCTAGCAACGCATTCCAACTTTCAATCATCCCATTGAACACAAGTAAAAATGTACACTCTCGAATTAAATTCATCGATTGGGTAACAGAGTCTAATTCTCAATTTTGAATTCGAAAAAAAGGAAAAACTACCAACCAACCAACGACATAATCATCATGAAAGCACCAACACACAAGCGCCAAGCCAACAGGCTACGAGGAGGGAGAACACAATGCTAATGATTGTGCACTGCGCAACAATCAACCCTTGATTTTTTTAGAAACTGAAGCGGAGGTTTAGTTCGACAGGAACAAAAAACATCTATTCCTCTGCGCAAGAGAGTTCTCCCTACAGTTTAAGGAATTTATCGCAAAAGCTAAACCCCTCCCCACAACACTCATTTTACAAAAGTGAAGAAGAAAACGAAATCTGGTTTAAATTTTAAAGTGACAGCGAGTTCAGAAATCAAGGGTCGGTTCTACAATTTCCTTGAAGCCATTCGATCCAAGTTATCAAAATTACACAGCCATTGGCGACGGACCAACACAGTAATTCATTTTCTCTTTTGACGCAGAAGCGTATCAATTCGAAACTAGCATAGCTACCACGAAATCAATCCAAAATGATTAGGAATTTACATAGTGAATTCTTTTCGAAGGGTTCCTATTCGTTGTAGTTGTTAAATTTTGATCATCTAGGAAAGCATGTTAAGAGTGGATCTAAACAATGGTAGAAATAAAGCGCTATCTGGTCGTATCAATTCGAAAGTAGCATAGCTACCACAAAATCAATCCCAAATGATTAGGAATTTGCATAGCGAATTCTTTTCGAAGGGTTCCTATTCGTTGTAGTTGTTAAATTTTGATCATCTAGGAAAGCATGTTAAGAGTGGATCTAAACAATGGTAGAAATAAAGCGCTATCTTGTCACAGTATGTATTAGCAGCGAATATAAATAAATGCAATCCAATGGATTACAAGAAGACAGTGGATATAACTTCCATGTATGTAGATAAAAATGAATGGTAGCAATGCTAGAAGATTTTCGTTACATATTACACAACTGTTAATAACTTGAGAATTCAGATATCATGGTTCTTTTTATATTTACAATTACAACTATATATATATATATAATCCAATCTTATCGCAAATGATAATACTGTCATTGACGAAGCTGGAATTGGAATTCGGCAACTAGTGTTCCTTCCAACCTCTCGCTTGCTAATTGTAAAGACTTCACCAATACCTCCTAGCCAACGGTAGGGGTAATCTTCTTCTCCTTTAGCCCCCGAGCCCCAAAGAGGTCATGCGCACAAAATTAAAAATACTCTAGCTCTAAGCTTACCTAGTAAGGTAAAACCACCACTCTATCTCAAGCTTAGTATCCCAACTCTCACAAGTAAAACCAGTCAAAATGTTTTTGGCACCATAACTTTACCCATAAGCAATGT
Organism: Picea glauca; assembly: GCA_000966675.3. NCBI lineage: Eukaryota > Viridiplantae > Streptophyta > Pinopsida > Pinales > Pinaceae > Picea > Picea glauca. The sequence goes on along the minus strand of JZKD02S1653789.1, from coordinate 49,847 downwards.
GATCCATTTCCCAACTAGACCATTTTTTTTATAGGAATTTCTTTATGACACATGCCCACATGCACAATCAATTTGTTTTTTAATTCAATAAATTAGGATCATTCCTCCTCACACACCCTCTCCCCAAGTTGCACAAGTAATTACATATTTTATTTTAATTAAAAGTCAATTTCACTCACATTTTTCAAATGAGCTCCTTAAATTGCTCCTAGTTGTATGTTTATTCCCCAAGTTCTCATTTAATGATTGACTCCTTACTAAATCGGAGTTAGAGTTAAATTATGAGCCTTCTTCTAGTTAGACTAGTGGTAGCTAGACTGTAGATACCGTTCTATGTGTACACCTATTCTCTAATTCTTTATTCTTTTCTTATTTTAAAATTCAATTTTGGTATTTTCTTGCAAACATGTGTATTAAATCAAATCTTTAGATTTATTTCATTTTTCTTAACTCTTAAATTGATTTAACTCATTTTTTTTTAATTTAATTAATAATTTAGTTTAGTCTCCTTACAAAAACTTAGACTTAGGATTAATTTTTTTTTAATAGGCTTAGACTTTTATTGGGATTTATAATTAATAAATTCATTCTTTAATTAATTATTTAAATCCGGCAAGGCATAATGACTTTCAAGGTTTATAATTATTCTTTCAAGGTTTTCTAGGCCACCTAGATTCAAGACACACCTTTGTGCTCCAAGGATGCCACTCGCCCTCTACTGGTTTTGGTAGTTGTCCAAACCTTGGAGTCAACACTCTATTCAGACGACCTTGTGAGAGACTAAGGGATTTTAAGGAATAAGGAATATGCCTTATTGCACACCCCTTAGAATATTTTTGAGGGACTGTCTCAGTCTGCCCTCACGACATCGTAGACCTCTCGAACAAGGTAATAATTAACTCACAATTTAAGCCACAATCAGAGTGCTATTAGGCTGTGACAGGGACGTTGTCACATCTCTCCCTCAATATATGGTTTTTGTGCATGGTCCCTTTACTCCTTATGTGAGTTAGATTAGCAAGCATCGTCATCCTACATCCATTGAAAAAACATTGTCATTGATCCATATACATAACCATACTAAATCAATCATTTGACATAAATGCGTAAAATGAAATACTCAACCAAAACACAATCCACTCCCTGGCACAATTTGGAGACTAAAGAAGTTCATTGATGCCATCCACAATCTAGCATGTGTCATGGACGCTCATGTAAAATCATCAATAACATATGTCGATACATATATCAAATGACACTAAATAAGAACCCATCAACATTATCATAAAAATCCATAATCTAAATAAATAACCATGTACTATAATTGGATCGCTTACACGCAAATGTCCTCAAAGAATAAGTTGATAACATGTGTTCGCAAGAGCGGGATGTTACAGTTGCACCAACATGAACATATAAATTATACTCTTCCAAACAAAAAATGTGAATGTTAAAAAATAAAAAATTCATAAAGTTATGAAATATTTCAATAAATAAAAATTGTATATACTCTCAAAATTTATTCACTATGCTACATTTCTTATTCTTATGAAAAATCAAGAGTCATTGTGTAGGTATCTCAAAATATACTTTCAAACAAGGGATGTCTATTGTTTCTAGATTTTTATTGCATCTAACATGTCAAAAGAGATATCATTAACTTGCATTAATCTCTAAGAGATTATCTACTTTGTGGACCCCACTCAATCAACATATTTTTTCCGATATCAAATTATGTAAAAAATTAAGCTATTTGAAAAATGAAAAAAATTGGAAAAAGATTTTCCCACGTACCACTCAAGTAATCAAGGTTTTGAATATGAAATTAATTTTATAACTAACTATCATTGAGGATGGGAGGGGGGTCATTATGAGAGATATACTGGAAAGAAAGATCAGAAAAGAAAAGGGATTTTTCAATACAAACATTTATAAGAATTATTTATGCATATTGTGAAGTCAATCTTTCTTTCAATTAATCATGGATTATTTTGGATTTGGAAAAGCATGTAATGTACTATACATAATGTTTTATATACTACAAACCATTCCACAAGTTATCAATATTTCTTATAATTTATCTTTTCCTGGGAAATTTCTTATCTTTATTGAATGTGAGATGATACAAACCATTCCACAAGTTATCAATATTTCTTATAATTTATTGAATGTGAGATGATGCAATGTGGTTTGTTTTGAGGATTATTATTTTATTAGAGTGTTATTATCATTGTTGATATTCTTCTTTGACTCAAAATTAAGTCTAAAATTTAAATAATTACATGTACTTTTTCCGTGGACTATTATCACATTAACATTGTTGTAGTTTAGTATTTCTAATCGAGTGGTTAATAGTAGGTTGGCTAGAATTGACAATTCTTCTTTTTCAATTGACAAGAATTATTTTATTTTTATTTTCTATGTTTATTATTTTCATTTTATAAAATATTGATATCATTAAAAATGCTATTGTATTCAAATTTATAAAGATTGTGATGTAATAAAGAATTAGGGAAAAAGAAAAAAATAAGATATTTTAAGGAGGTTATCAACCCTAATTTAGAAGATTGAAAGTATATTTTTATTATCACTAACCAAAAACATAAAATCAGCATTGTTAAAATAAGAATGAACTCTCTAAAGTGCATAGTATGTTGGACAAATCCTAGGTGGAATAAAATAATTTTGTCATCTTTGCAGTACTAAGAGGTGGAGGATGAAAACCATGTTCACTTAAAAAGTCCTATGTATGCCCACATTAAACCTCAATTTCAAAATATTTTAACAATATTGACCTTCTTAACTTTTTAAATGTGTTTTTATTTTTATTTTATTTTAACATGGGAATAAAATTATAAAGAAATCCAAGTAATTCCTTGTAGTTTTTTCTTAAATCTCTTTGAGGGCAAAAACAAAAGTAAAAAACAATGCAAGTAATTATTTACCTTTTGTTTATTAAGGTCTATTAGACCAAATCTCATCTCATTGGGAATTAACAATGATCATCATCATTAGAAATACAATTCTAAGGTTATCCAACAATTCCTTACCATTTTTTCTCAAGGTCCAATAGACCAAAGTTGGTCTTAGTGATATAAGAAAATTGGTCTTAATGGGTCATGTTCAACATCAACTCCTACCATTTCTCCTAAGGTTCAATATACCAAAGTTGGTCATCATCATTGTCATCATTCTTAAGGTCCAATAGACCAAAGATCATCAAAGTTGTTCATGGTTGTCATCAAACATGGCTATCCTCATCATCCTATGTATACAGGGATGTTGTAGTTGAGATAAGTGAATGTAAGGAAGTGACATAATATTTAAAAATATGTTTATTAAAAGTTTTATAGTTGAAAAAAAATCAATTTAATAATTTAGTAGTCAATTAAAAAATTTCCCTTGGAAAGTAGATCTTTTGGTAAACCTCCATATGCTTCCGCTCATTCTAAGGATAACACCTATTGTAAATAAAGTAGCGCAGACTATTGTTTTCCTAATTTGATAGCGACATTGAGTGAGACCCACAACAATCAAGAATATGACGAAGGAATCTATCTCGGGAACTTGACTCTGAGACCTTATGCTTTTGATTCACAACATTCAACCACTCAAACTAATCCACTAACCTAGTGATCAAATAAAATTATTAAAAAATAGTTTCATAAGAGAATATATAGGGTGAAATCATGAAGATGGGTTACCCTTATGCCTATTTTATGAAAAAAAAATGGTATTTTCACAAGTTCTTCAACTTCCGACATACAAAAGTATTTTTTTTACTTAGAATTTCACTTTACAGTAAAAACAAAACTTGTGAAGAACTGTGTTACCTTTCCAATGACTATTTTTCAAATTATTTTTATCATGATTTGATATGTCAATTTGACAATTGTTTAACAGTATGTTCCTTAAACATGAAATTAATGATAATGAGTTACTTATTTATACAACATTGTATCTATTATTAAACTTATTTTTTTAAGAAATAAAATATACTGCAACAATTTAAAGAGACTCTATTTTATTATGACTATAATTTTGAATCTAACGGATGAATATTATAATTTCTAGAATTTTTTTAAGTTGACCAAGCTGAAAACATTGCAGATTTTAAACACATGTTTTTCTACACTTTGTATCTATCTTAATTTTTACTTAAAATTATAATCTAAATATACTCTTTTGAAAAGAACAGTTTAAGGATTATGAATATATTTGTTTCCAAATTTTTCACTGTATATTTTTAGAGATACCGATATTTCATTTCACCGAATCATAATGTCTGCTGAAAATATAATGTAGTGATTTTTTAAAAAAATTAAATAAAATTAGATAAAAATAAAGAAAATGAAAACAAATTATAGGAATTGAAAGTAAATTCAATTTTGTAAATGATGGTGTCATTTTTGAAACCAAATTCTTAGTATTTGTAGGAGTCCGCAACCTTCGAAGTTTAGGTAATCTTGGGGAAATTATCTGGTTTTTATTTTTAGTCTCAATTTCATGTTTTCGACCGAAAAAATAATATTTCGGCCGAAAGGCTAAAATCTAACGAAAAGCATCAAAACTGAACGGTTTCCAAGGTTTTCAGCCGAAAAAACATTCTTTCGGCCGAAAGGATGTTGAGTGAATTCTGTCGGTCGAAAAAAATGAAAATACATGTATCGTTTCATTTCACGCCAAATTGTATAAATAGGCTTTTGATTGAACACATTTAACACAATTCATCAAATGGACAGATAAATATAAGCTTGGGGATAAGGATTTCAAATCACTTCTATTACTGATTGCAGCTGTATTTTTTTCTTTCTTTATTTCTTCCCTCTGTTCCATAGGCTTAATCAAAGGATTGATATCGATACGTGGTGGTTTTCTAGAGAACTTAAACAAAGTTTCGAATCATCTTTTTCGTTTTTGTTGAATAAGGTAATTGATGTTTGTTCAAGTTTTTATTGGAATAACAATTAATATGTTGAAAGATAAATGTTGAGATTTTTTTCAAGGTGAAGTCTTTGTTGAACATATATTTTACAAATAACTATAAAATTCATGGGAAACAAAAGTTTTCACAAGAGAAAATATGATCGCACTCAAGATGATACTCGCCAAATCGAACAAAGGACAGAGATTTATCGGAAAAAGAAACAAGAATGTGCAAATATTGAAGAAAGAAATGATGATAATGTCAATAGAGATTTTCGACAGGAAGAAGTTCAACCAGGTATTCATGCACATATGATGTTCGAGCACACGACACACATTGGGACTGTATTCAGAAAGTGCATAATTCAAAGTATCGAATTCAAATTTAAAATATTGTAAATTTAATATAATTGATTGTAATTACAATTTGATGTTTTTCAAAAAATATTTTCCTCATAATGTCAAAGAAGATGTTGAAACCAAAATTGAAGGACACGTTGGAACCGAAATTGAAGCAAAAGACGAATCAACTATAGGTATGTACATAAATTTAGATAATACAAGATGAACACTCAAGTATATATAATTTAGAGAATTTATGTTTGGGTTATGTTTTTTAATATAAACTTTAAATTGAAATATGCAAGAGAATCTATCAACATTGATGATGAAATATTAGAAAATGTTGATAATGACAAATTTGGGAAGAAAAAAACTAAACATTATATAAGATATCAAACTAAGAATATGTATAATATTTTTTTCAAAGATGAATCAGTAACAGTGCAAGCTCAAATTTTACTTTGCTAATGAAGTCAAGAAAGTTAAAAGAAGCTACATCATTATTGGGTATTCAAAAGTTGACAAAGGATACAAAGGTGACACGACACATTAAAAGATTGTTTGAAACGATACATGGGAAAACGATGGGAACGTCAAGAAAAACATTGCACAAACATAGAAAATTTTGTTTCCAAATAGATGTAAATGATGAATTGGCTTGTTGGATAGTGATTTCTAGACAACCCTACAATGATAGACTTGCAGAAAATGTTAAATAATTGGCCCGTAAATGTTGGTTGGAAGAATCTCATGTTTCACCACATACAAGGGATGTGTTGCGATGAAGAATAGCATGAAATAAATATGAAGAACATATAAAACATATATTATCAATGAAACAAATAGAGTTGTTTAATAAGTTCAAAGAAGAGCACAAAGAAGTTAAAATTTTCATCAATACATTTGTGGAACAAAAACCATGGTTTGTTAGACCCATCAATGTCTGTGACACATGTTGTTGTCGTTATCATGTGGAGTTTGAGTTGTATTACGACACTTTTTTGGATTTTGGTAAAACTTTATGGTCAGGTTCACCTCCTCCTTCCACATTCCGTGTTTTTATATCTGAAATTCTATGTGAAAGAGAAGATGATGATTTATTTTACAAAAAATATTGTGTTGGTGGAAAGAAATGTGATCGTTGTGGAAATCTAAGTTTTTTTCATTCAAAGTATCATATTGATATGAATGATAAATCATTTTCTAATATAAGAGTCAATTGGAAGAGATATGAATATATGAGCAGCATGGCTCCACATTCTTCAAATGTTATTTCCAAAAGGATTGGTTTGAAGGTAGATAAAATCAACGTGATAGAATTTTTGAAGAAGGTTGAGGAAGAAATCTATAAATACACCAAGCATTCACATAGAAATTGATGGCAAGATCTACAATTCAAACAATCCCGTGAACTGTTTCCAGCAGGGATAATTTTGTCTGTAGTTGATTTTGTAGATAATTACACATTGGCTGCACAAAAAGAAATAGAGAGCGAATATTATCATTCTAATCGAGTCACGATATTTGTCCATGTTCTATATAGACATACTCAATGGAGTCTTCCAAACATAGAAAGAACCAATGACAATTGACATGTTATTAAAGAATATCACTTTTATATAAGTGATGATCGAGCACACGCCACACATTATGTACAACATTGTTTTGATAAATTTTATGATTCATTGAAAAAATGCGAAATCAGATTCGATTGACATTGGATATGGTCCGATGGGTGTGCGGGTCGGTTCAAATCTACACAATCACTATATTGGTTATGTCGTCTTCATAAAAAATTAAATATTACACATTGTTGCAATTTTTTTGAGACTGGTCATGGAAAAGGAGAGCATGATGGTGCATGGGCATGTATAAAACGACCACTTCAAAGGTATCAACTGAACCCTCATGCCGATAGATTTGAATCCGTTGAACAAGTTGTTGAATGGTTAAAATGGCACTATGCCATGAATACAATCCGTCAAAGGATGTGTGCAATTGTGTCTATATATAAATGTTACATGTATGTACACATGATATATAAATTTGAACGTGTTCAAATTTATATTCAATCTTCAATCATTTTCTTGAGAGATTTCAAGTTAACAAGTTCTTGTCTCATGCAGGTATTTTTGGTATGTTGGAATCGAAGATGTAGATAGATCAATCCCATATGACGCCAGTACAATACCTGGGACAAGAAAAATACATTCAGTTAAAACAAAAATTATGGGTTTGCATTTGATAGATGAAATGACTCTTGTTTTTGTTCAGTTTGCATAGAGGACACATAATTTGAAAATGTGAAATATTATTTGATGCGATGCACGGAACAATAGATGAGGCTATTAGAAGATTTTGATGATAACAATTTTATATATGAAAGAGGACCCATTGTATTGAAAGGATATTTTTTTCAAGAAACCCATCAAACTGATACCCATGTTCACTTTCAAGACTATCAGTCAGATGTCACAAGTTGTCAATATAGTCATTTGGTAGTGCAACGCACATAAAGTGAATAGAAGTTTAATTAAAAAAAAAAAAAAAAAATTAGAAAATGGAAAATGTCCAAAGTCGATCATGAAGGAATAATTGAAGATGGAATACCATTACGTTGTTTTTAAACAAACTTGGCACATGTGTACATTCCAGAATTTTAAATTTTTCATTGAAAGTACATTCTAGATTTTGATAACTTGTTTTGACTATCTTCAAACATATTTCCAATTATGATATTTATAATAAGGGTATTATGTATAAAAAACTCACTTGGGAACTCCACCCCAATTAGTACCTAAAAGTATATTGTTAATACTTACAACCTAATTAGTATAGGATTTAGCGAACTACTAATTTGTATGGAAGTGAAAGAACCATTTGGTAACTTATACCCCTATCGATACCCAAAAGTATGTCATTGGGGAATTTCACCCTAATTCGTATAGAACTAAAACACATGCTCGGGGCACACCTTAATTTACATATATAGGAGTGAGACAACAACTTAATGAATTTGCATCTTAATTAGTGCTAAAATTATGTTCTTGTGATTTAAACAAGAATTAATATAATAACAAGGGAAACACTTGTGGTACACCCTATTTGAGTAAGAGTAAGAGAAGTACTTACAAATTATGACACCCCCATTAATACCCAAAAGTATGTTCTTGGGGAATTCCACTCTAATTAGGATATGAATGAGGGAATCACTTGGAAATTTATGCCCAAGTATGTTATAACCCGAATTTGTATAAGAGTGAAAGAACCGAGAATTGCTTGGGGTGAACCCTAACTTTAATATAGGATAGAGGAGAACTTAATCTTTTAGGGACATGCATTTTATATAATACACATTCTTTTTTCAAGTCAAGAAGTGAGGTATCCTTAGGCGCAAGGGATGAAACTAATCCTAACTTAGGCATGCTCACTACTAGGCATATTTACAAGACATCTTTAAGTACCTGATCCAACTAATATACCCATCATCATATATCCTTCTAAGCATGCCCCCTTCTAACATTTGGATGAGACTAATCTTTTTTAACGAAAGCATAGTATTATGGCAGATTTATGATATCAAATTCTCATTCCATCTTGTGATTGGAAATGGCTCACATGTTAAGACAAGTAAAATATATTTTAATGAAGTTCATTTGATGGGGTTTACTTTATTTAGAATGTTTGAACCCATTCCCATATATGTATTATGGAGCCATCCCCTTCAAACCCATAATTTCCAACCATACTCTTTGATTTTCCCCATGTTCATAAAGGGGCACACGTTGAGAAAGCATATAATATTATATGTAGGGTGATTAAGTCATGTTAATTACAAAGGGGTCCCTCTCACATGAAGTCGTAAGACTTCATGTACACCTTTTCACATGTTTGATGGATTCGATTTACTTTGGAGCCGCCTTGCTACATGTTAAATGATAAAAAGTTGTGGGTCCTCAAGTGGTAATACAAGTGGCCATATAAACTCACATGCTAGGAATGGAGCCGCACCCATTGAGTGACTCTTCCTCGTGGCTCATTCTATTCCATTGACTATTCAAATTGATTGGGCGTCATTCTTTTTTGAAGTAACATTAAATCTCTTTGTATTGCATAAGGTTCATACCCGTGGAGTATCATGAAGTTCACTTATCAAAGCCAATTGATCACTTCGAGGAGTTATACATTTTTAGTACCTTCTAGAACACAAGGAATATTATTTTTTATTGTAAAAGGATGATCTAGAAACTCTTTATTTAAAGAGAAGTTCCTTCACATCTTACGCATGGTTGGATTTTCGAGATTCTAGCAAATTCTAGTGATGGATCACCAAGATAATCACTTCTAACTTCTAAATGGGACTAACCCTTTGTCAAGTATGTGCATTAAAATTACATCTTTATGAAACCCAATTACATTGATAGAACCATTAATGTAACCTCTTCTAATATATACAAAGGATTCAATATCAAATTTAACTTGTACATCTAATTAAAAAATAACAATTTTTAAAGTATTTTTTTAACTGAATTGTTTTTTGATATAAACATTTTATGTTTCACAATTATTATATATTTAATTATTCACAATGTTAATTTATATTTAATTTAACAAAAAATTAAATATAGATGTAATGCTTTATAAATATTTTAAGTGTCGCAATTATTTTATATGATAATAATTTATTTTTAAGGTCATGATATTTATGTAGGAGATTTTGTTGTTTTTTTTTTTTTGTAAGTAAGAAATTATATTACGTAAGGAGCCTTCTATGGCTAAACATAGGTTCCAAAAGTACAAAATTGCCCAGCTGTAATTACTAGACTGCCCCAACAGAGGGGAAACCAGTCCAGTCAGCTTTTTGAGTCATCAGTCTGAGATTGTTGCATAATTATAAAACAAACATAATCAAAAGACATGCCACCTAGCCTAGGATAACAACAGAATATTAGACACCTGGCGAAATGCCTAGCCACACGGCGCCGAGGTCCTCTGCCCATGTTTCTGGCGTGGGCTTGGTCGGCTGGTCTTCCTCTCTTTGCTCCTTGTGCTCCTCTCGTTCTGTGTGATCAGGTGGACCGCTTGGCTCCTCTTCCTTCTGCCGCACTGCTGCCTTTCGCAGCATCTCGTCTAACCCTATGTCAATTTCCCCGCCTGGTGCCATGTCCGCTGGTTCTGTAGAGAGTCCCATTTTCATTGTCGACAGAATCTACAGGAAGGTTTCCACATTGTCTTCAGTGGCCTGGAACCGAAATTTGAGGTTCGCCACCTCTCTTCTGAGCTCGAAGACGAGGTCGTAAAGGAGTCCCATTCTTTCGCTGAAATTG
>JZKD02S1653789.1:0-20223 GCA_000966675.3 Picea glauca | reverse complement strand
TCCTGTCATATAACTCAATGCATCAAAAATGAAAGAAAAGTTTTATCATCATATAAATCCAGATCACTTGCGAGCAAGTGTCCTCAAAGAATAAGTTAGGTAAGTGCGCTAGAGCGGGATGTTACATTCTGGAAGGGAATGAAGGCCGACATAGTCAACTATGTGACTAGATTTCAAGAATGTCAGCAGGTAAAGGATGAACATAGACACCCAATAGGATTACTACAACCACATTCTATTCTAAAATCAAAATGGGAGGTTATTTCGATGGATTTTATTGTTGGATTGCCACTGATGGCAAGGAGACATGACTTGATTTCCGTAGTAGTAGACACTGTAACAAAGAGTTCTCACTTTATTGCTATGCTTACGACATATCAGGTGCTTGACATAGCTAGAGTTTTCATCAGTGAGATTGTGAGGCTGCATGGTAGAGCGAAGAAGATTATATCTGATCGAGGATCGGTTTTTACTGGATGATTTTGGACAAGCTTCGAAGAGTCCTTGGGAACTCAACTTAACTTTAGTACTGTGTATCACCTGGAGACCGACGGACAAACCCAACAAATGAACCAAACCTTGGAGGACATGTTACGCATGTATGTGATGGACCAAAAAACGCATTGGGAAGAATTCTTTCCTATAGTGGAGTTCGCTTACAACAACAGTTACCAAAGCACCATTAAGATGGAGCCTTTAGAGTTTCTTTACAGGCGACCGTGTCGGACGCCCTTGAGTTGGGATTGGCTTGAGGATAGGGTCTTGGTGGGACCAGAAGTTATCCAAGAAATGGAAGAGAAAATGTAAACCATCAGAGAAAGGATTAAAGAAGCACAGGATCAACACAAGAGTTATGCCAATGCGCACCATGTCGACCGTAGTTACGAGGTCATCAATCGAGTCTTCTTACGAGTTAAACCACATAAGACTTTGATCAAGTTTGGGAGGGGAGATAAAATCTCTCCCAAGTTCATGGGAACTTTTGAGATTGTGGAGAGAAAGGGGCCTATGGCCTATCGACTAGCCTTGTGTGATTCCTTAAGGCGTATGCACAATGTTTTTCATGTATCCATTCCGAGGAATTATATTAGTTATCATACACATGTTATTGAAATGAGTTCCTTGCAGGTATCGGACGAGGGAGCGTTAACAGCTGAGCCTATCCGCATCTTCGATCATCGCATTCGACAGCTACGACGTTGAACGGTAGATCAAGTCAAGGTCCAGTGGGACAATTATAGTCCACACTCGACGACCTAAGAGGACGCATATGATATGCACCAGTAGTTTCCATTTTTGTTTGATAGATAGACATATGATATTGTGATACACTTATTTCGGCATCTATACTGTGAAACTTCAGGATGAAGTTTAGACCAAGAGGGGGTGTATGTAACATCCCGCTCTGTCGCACTCAACAAACTTATTCTTTGAGGACACTTGCTCGCAAGTGATCCGGATTATTATGCTATTAAAACATTTGACTTTGATTATGATGCGTTATGGGTAGATGACATGTTGTTTTACTGCATTGACATAGACAAGTGTTATTGGCTCAGTTTTACTAAGTGTGTAGGGTTTGGACCTTGAGGATGCAAAGGCATTGATGGAATCCCTTGGACTCCAGATTGAGTTAGGGAGTGTGCCATTGGGGTTTGATTGTTTTACTGTGATTTTGGTACATTTGATTAAATGATATGATGTGGATATGTTCTGACATGATTTGTTGATGATGTAGGTTGATGATAGATTATCGACCAGACTCACATATGGAGTAAAGGGGTCACACATGACTACCAGAGGGGTTAAGGGAGAGGTGTGGACAATAGCCCTGTCACATCCTACTAGCACTCCCACCATTGCTCGAACTATAGGTTAATGATTATCTAGTTCGACAGGACCCATGATGTCGTGAGGGTAGGCTGCAACAGTCACTCATAATGATTCTAAGGGGTGCTCAATAAGGTGGGCCCCTTATTCCTTTGAAGCCCTTAGTCTCCCACAAATTCACCTGGTGGATTGTTGACTCCAGGGGTTATTGATGTCTACCAATCAGTCAAGAGGTGAGTGGCACCCTTGGAGCACGTGGTGCATCCTAAAGGGAACGTCGCTCAAAAGAAACAAAAGAGGCGAGTGGCATCCTTGGAGCACGTAGTGCATCCTAAAGGGCACATCACACAAAGGAATAGATGAGGCGAGTGGCACCCTTGGAGAACCTAGTGCGTCCTGAAGGGCTCGTTACATTGATGATGATAGAGGGATGAACCTAGATGGCCCTAAGACAAACAACACATTAAGAAATTAAAAAAAAAAAACAACTTCCCTAATTAAATGTCGCCCAGTTCAGAACCTAAGTTCTAAGTCTAAAACTTCACTAGGGGTAAAATTTTGTCTACCTTAAGAAAATATCCATATAAAAATAAAATAATAAAATTTGAAATAAAAACCACTTAATTAATAATCTTGGTCTTCATAATTTTTTGGGGTAAAATGAAGATTGTAAGAAATTAAATAAAATCTGTGGATATAAATGTAAAGAAGAAATTTAATTATTTTAACTTTTGATAGTTTAAAAAAAAAAGAAACGATAATAAATTAATCATAAAAGGAAAAGAGGTTAATTGCACATCTGTCATTTTTAGCTCTCATGAAAAGGGAGTCAAGGAAATAAAAAAATTAGGAATTTAGGGAAAGGAGGTAACTTAAAGAGGGAAGGACGGGAACTCATGGTAAAAACAGAGAAACCGACCTAGTAAAGAATCTGCAATTTAAGAACCCTCTAATTTTAAACTAATTTAGCAATTTCATTTTAGGGAAAGCTTTTAAAACATGTAAGGGAATCTAGGGACACCTAGGAGTGATTTTAGGAGTAATCCTAGGTGGGTGAGGGAAATGAGACAATTAATAAATTAAAGAAAATAATTATTGGAGGAAAGTGCGGGATGGATGACACTTGTACGAAGGAGATTTTTTAGAATATTTTTATTAAAGCTTAAATTAAATGAGATTTAGGGAAATAATGGAAGCTCTAAAACTCTATAAAAGAGAGGGAGGAGAAGGAAGAAGGGGATAGGCTATTAGTGTAACTTTATGCTACTGGATTAGTGACTTGACTAATTTACTTCTGGGAGTTGGGATTTCCCAGCTCAGAGAGGAGTGGTAGCTCGGCCTTGCAAGGTGAGATGGGTGCTAGACGTACCATTTGGATAGTGTGTGGCCCCTTTGTGGCTCGAGGGGATAAGGGGGAAGAAGAGTACCCCTTGCGTTGGCTGGTAGGTATCGGTGTAGTCTTGATGGTCGGTGAGCAGGAGTTGCACGGAGCGCGCGGACGACACACGGAGCAGGCGAACAGGCAACGATATGCTTTTCATTTTTATATGGTAGAATGTATTAGGAATTTTGCCTGAATATGTTTAATTAGTGGAAAGGTAAATTGATGTCTTTTATTGGTGAGTAGAACATCCCTTAGCTTAGCTAGATGATTTTTTACTTGCGCCTCGATTCATCGAACCAACCCTGCAAGTTTGAGTGATGACGAAGTTTTCTTGAATCGGCATTTGATATCTCATTACCTTCTCGATTTTCTTTTCTTCTCTCTTTTCCTTCCTCGATTTAATTTTTCTAGACCCTTCGGTGTTGTTTCTTATTTTTGACGGTTTGTATGCTTCCTATTATGTGGTAGCGCTGTGATAGTTTCGACTGTTAGAATATTACTGTTATACTTGACTCTTGTGGCGTTAAATTTTCTTGGGGTTTCTTTTTACTGTTGCGCAAACCTAGGGGGCATTATAGTTTTAATTGGAGTCACCCTTAGTGTATGTTGAATGCACATATTTAGCTCAGGAATTCTCCTGGATATCTTTCCCACCAGCCTTAGGCCATAGTAGAGCATCCATGAATACATGGATTTCAGAAGAGAAAGTTTAGTGCCTCATCATTAGGAAGTGAGGGAATAATGTTTCCTAAGGCATACTCACGGTAATTTATTTTACCTGTAGTAAGTTTTTATTATTACTACCGTAACATAGCGCAAACCACTATATCGCTTTCTCTGTTCAAGCATATCGGAGTTGCAACTACTGAAACGAATCTGGAGAGAGACACATAAATTGGTTTTTTGTACGCTGCAATGATCTAAAGTATTCACAACCTTAAGTGGATAGAGAATAATTAGGTTATCCGTCGGCTGACTTAATAGCCATGCTATCCACGTAATTTAAGTGAAAAGGCTCTTGAGCTTTATTCGAGTGATCTTGTGGTTGTGAATTTTAGGCAGGGTTAGGCTAAGCCAGTGCACCCAACCACTACTGTGGTGACAGTCCTTGATTGAAGATTTTAATTTTTCTCATAGCGTACTGCTTTCTTCTTTTCCTGGAGGTTTTCTCCATCTTCCTGTGTCCCAATGAGCTTGAACCCACCTTTTCGTGCCGATTAATCTTTTTGATGTGATCTTCTATGGAATTGTGGTTTTGTTTTTCTTCTTGGCGTAATTACTTAAATTTCTTCTTGGTTGAATGTGCACAGGCTCTGACCTCTCCCCCTATAGATTATGATGACTTACCTTCCTTACCACGTGCCATTGTAGTCACTCCCCCCCTAATTTGGTTGCTTCCTCTCTTCCTTTCCCCCACCTGTATTTTGCGACTGGGACACTGACCCGCATTCCTCCTATCCTCGAAAAAATTTAATTGATAATTGTGAATGGATCAGGATGGAATTGTGGTAATATCACTGTCTTCAACCTTTCGAATAGCACTTTCCTCTACCATGGAGTGGAAGCAATGGTTACAGTAGAGATGTCAAAATGGAAGCAACAATTGGCAGTGTGGTTTCCTTGTTGGTCTCTGAAATTCCTGAGCAACAGATGCCTAACCATTTTTGTTATATATCATTTTACTACTTTATCAATGGGGGTTGGAACTACAGCTGCATTTAAATTAACTAGCGTACCCACTTGTTTGTGTTTATAACCACTGTAGCAGTTAAATTGGGTAACAACTTTAATCGTTCAAAAAAAATTCTACTGTAGTTGAATTTGTTTTACATTCTTTTCATATATATAAATTTTATTGTTTTACAATTTAAAAATACCTTTTTAATTTAGTTAAATTTTATTGCTTTACAACTTAAATAAATTTTTACTAGTTACAATTTGTTTTACATTTTTATATAGAGTTTATTGTTCTGCAATTTACAATTCATAATTAAGGTTATCAAATTTAGTATAATTACAACACCTCCGCTAAATTATAATTGAGATTTATGCCAAGACAAACTAAATGAAAGGAAAGAATCTATATGTTTAGAAACTGGTCCAGATTTAATGTATAGCTACCTTAAATTTTGTCGTAGATCAATTGCGCAGGTCATATTAAGAATATTATCCAAATGAAAAAAAAAATGATTGGAGAATGGTTGGAGTCATGGTTATGTAGCTCTAATTTCACTTGCACCTTGCATTAATTTGATAATGATATTGAGTATTGAATAAATGAGAAGCATGGTTGATGAAGTAATTGTTCTCTTAGCACTTTTAAAAATCAAGTAGGTCACTCCTGCGCCTTTAGGAGATGCTGAGGTTGATCGAATTGTAAGTTTATAATAGAATTTGTACCCCATGAAGTTTTAGGGTGTGAGATTTATTACGTAAATTGACTACCCTAATCCATGAATTAATTAATATTATTTGGCACCATGATAGGTATGGACAGGCATGGGTGTAGTCACTTCTCTTCCACTAAAAATGTTAGCTACAGTTAAATTTAATGAATGTTTAATCTCACACCTTGAAGTAGAGTAGATGACTACCATGGCACCTTGAATTAAAATAAAGATGATTACGTTGTGCACAACTTATGTCATGATATGATGGATTTAGTAAATCAAGTTGTCTTGCCCGTGGAATGTATGTGATATGTGATAGGTTTATAGAACTTTATCGTGTAGTGATCATCCTTGGTGTTGGTTGATTCAGCATATTTAGCTTGGTCTGGTTTGTGTCAGGCGAGATGTAGACACCTCCATGTTCCTCAGAACAATCGCCAGCCCTGAGACCTTAAATGGTTAAAATTGATGGGAACCTGGGCTTGAGCGTTGCTTATGTGTCTTGGAAGTCCTAACCATTGCAGGGTAGGACGGGCGGGTAGTCAGTCTTATTTATTGTTGGTTGATTTTCGTTCATTGCTTGCAGATGATTAATGTGCATCTTAGATCGTATGTTATTGTTGCAGTTGCATGTGCCATGTTCATCGTCCTATCGAAAATCTGAGTCGAATGTATTTATTATCCTTGTACACATGCACACACACAAAAACAAAAACAAAAAAAAAAAAAATGCACTTGTTATAAGAGGTTGTTGTCGTAATGAGGAGGACCTTTACATATGGTATCAGAGAGGGTTCAACCCGCGACTTGGGATCGCTACGGATTTCGTTGACATGATTTGATTATACTCTTTCTAATCGAGTTGATTGTGTGCCCACAGGTAATCATGGTTAGAGGACGCTGCGGAGGCAGACGACAGGGTACAAGGGGAGGAGGCGCGACTCCTCTAGTAGAATTCCACACCTAAGAGGTTGAACCCCCAGGGAGACGAGCAGGTTCTCAGACAGGAGAAGATAGTAGTTAGTGATGTAGTCGGAATGATGAGATATTTTCAGTGCATGTCTGAGGCACTGATCATCCGTTTGGACAGAGATGAGGCTAGAACGTCGGCACCCACTGAGGTTCCACCGCACGCTCTGGTCGGTAATGGTAGCATTCACCATGAACTTGAGAAGGTCAAATTTCTCGAGTTCTTTGGTGTCCAAGATGGTGCAGAAACCAAGTCATGGTTGGAGAACATGGCGATGTGCTTCGCACTTCGTGATTATACCTCCAACATGAAGGTCCGCATGGAGGTATTTCAACTGAAGGGGAGCTCTCTTCTATGGTGGAAGACACTCCTACCGCATTTGAACATAGCCGTTGAAGACGACTCATGGGAACTGTACGAGGAACTGTTAAGAGAAAAGTACTTTTCAGAGGAATTCATTGAGCATCAACTCAATGAGTTCAATGACTTATGAAAGGGAGGTCGTATGGTGCCCGAGTACGAGGCACGTTTTATGGAGCTACTCTGGTATGCTCTACACCTTAACAGAAAGAAACTTAAGGTCAACAAGTTCATATTCGGCCTTAATGGAATCTTGCGTGCAAATGTTAGGATTTTTATGCTTCAAACCTTCCACGATGTCATCCAGAAGGCCCTCATAGTAGAAGAGGATCTTGTCAATGCAGTTCAGACTAGGACTCTAGCAAGACCAGCAGGGTAGGTTTCATCTGGAACCCAGCAGTACCAGACACCTGTGAGCCACATGTCGATATATCGTGGCTTCCAGAGGGGATCCACATTCACTACACCTTGACAACCGTTGCCTCAGCAACGGACACCTTATCGGGGACCACAGCATCAACAACAGTGTCACCTATAGTAGCAACAGTTTAGGCATGTTCAGTAGAACATACCAAGGTTCTAGGCTGGTGGGTCATCATCTTCTACTTTGGGTACCAGGACTACTGGGCCGAAGAAGGGGTGTTGGATGTGTGGGGAGCCAGACTACCAGTGCGATTGTCCTGTGGAGAGGACCAGCTTGTCCACATTAGTCGGACCAACTACCGTGGGAGATATGTGTAAGGCCCATTGAATTCATGCCATAGTGAATAACTGCTAGGAAGAGCATCAATCGACTGTCCTCGAGATGATAGGTATTGTCGCTTACCAGACCCTAGTATTTTAATAGATCCCAGTGCTACCGAGAGTTTCATTTCTGGTGCAGTGTTAAAAAGGACAAAGGTAAAGGAAATCAAACAGGACGAGTTTAGCTTCGTAGAGATGGCTTCAGGAGCCAAACAGAAGGTTGGAGGAAAGGTTACGGGTTGTGCCCTTAACATAGGAGAGTTTGTCACAAGGACCAACCTATATGTCATGATCCTAGGATCTTATGATGTTGTGATTGGTATGGATTGGTTGGAATCGCATGAGGCAATAATCAACTATAAGACAAAATGGTTAAGCTTGGTCGATGACGAAAGATAGAGACATGTAATTGTAGGATGGAACCAGGGAGTTTCCCTGAGGTTCATCTCTTTCTTATAGTTACGGAAGAGTATGCGCAAGGGGTGCAAGATTTATGCGATGCTTGCGTTAAACAAGAAGGAAGTACCGGAAGGTCTAGAACACCTTCCGGTGGTAAGAGAGTTTGCAGATGTATTTCCATAGGAGTTACCCGGGATGTCACTGGAGAGGGAGTTGGAGTTTACTATAGACCTAAAAATGGGGACTAAATCGATAGCAAGAACACCTTCTCAGATGTCAACCTCGGAGTTACAAGAGTTGAAAATGCAAATGAAGGAGTTGTTGGACCTGGGAATGATACATCCTAGTGTGTCACCATGGGGTGAACCTGTTATTTTCATACAAAAGAAGGAAGGATCATGGAGGATTTTCATTGACTACCGTCAACTGAACAAGGCTACGATCAAGAATCAATATCCATTGTCGAGAATTGATGATCTGTTTGATCAAATTAAGGGTGCAACGGTGTTCTCCAAGATCGACTTGTGATCAGGGTATCACTAGTTATAGATCAAGGAGGATGACGTCCCAAAGACCGCCTTTAAGATGAGGTTTGGACATTACGAGTTTATTGTTTCACCATTTGGATTGAAAAATTCCCCAGGGGTATTTATGAGTTTGATGAATGGGTTGTTCCACGAGTACTTGGACAAGTTTGTCCAAGTATTCATTGATGATATTTTGATCTACTCTCGGACAACAGAGGAGCATGACGATCACTTGCACTTGGTACTACAGTGTCTACGAGAGCAAAAATTATATGGGAAGTTGTCCAAATGCTCATTTTATCAATCGAAGATTCACTACTTAGTGCATGTCATCCCTAGTGAAGGCATAATTGTGGATTCGACCAAGGTCGAGGCTATTATGGAATGGCCTATGCCTACGAATGTCACAGAAGTGTGTAGCTTCATGGGTTTGGCAGGATACTATCAATGATTTTTCAAAGGATTTTCGAAGGTAGCAAATCCGATCACGGAATTGCAGGAGAAAAACAAGACGTTTGTTTAGACCGAGAAATGCACAGAAGCATTTCAGAGGCATGACAAGTTTGTTTGGACTTGAACGCATGACAACGATGTTGGTTGGAACTGCCTAGTGAATATGACTTTGAGATTACTTACATAAAGGGAACAGTGAATCGAGTGGCATATGCTTTGAGTCGGAGACCAGACATCTTTTTGGTGTTGCCTCTTCAGATGAATCTACGTGAAAAAATTCTAACTTTACAGCGTGATGATGACTGGTACAAAGAGGTCGAGGGTTTTATCGGACAAAACACAATTATGGTACCATGATATGAGGGATTTTCATTTGATGGCTATGGTTTATTGATGTTTAAAGGTCGGATTTATGTGCTTCCAAATGACAAGTTGAGGAAGTTGATCCTAAGCGAGGCTCACAGAGCAGTATACATGCCTCATTTGGGAGTCACAAAGATGAGGGAAGCCCTTAAACCCTTATTCTTCTGGAAGGGAATGAAGGCCAACATAGTCAACTATGTGGCCAGATGTATAGAATGTCAGCAGGTAAAGGATGAACATAGACACCCAGCAGGATTACTACAACCACATGTTATTCCGAAATCGAAATGGGAGGTTATTTTGATGGATTTTATTGTTGGATTGCCACTGATAGCAAGGAGACATGACTTGATTTCCGTAGTAGTAGACACTATAACGAAGAGTGCTCGCTTTATTCCTGTGCATATGACATATCAAGTGCCTAACATAGCTAGAGTTTTCATTAGTAAGATTATGAGGCTGCATGGCATGCCAAAGAAGATTATATATGATCAAGGATCGGTGTTTACTAGATGATTTTGGACGAGCTTCCAAGAGGCCTTGGGAACTCAACTTAAATTTAGTACTACGTATCACCCAGAGAGTGACGGACAAACCAAACAAGCGAACCAAACCTTGGAGGACATGTTACGTATGTACGTGATGGACCAACAAAAGCATTGGGAAGAATTCTTTCCTCTAGTGGAGTTTGCTTACAACAACAGTTACCAAAACACCATTAAGATGGCACCTTTCGAGTTTCTTTACGGGCGACCATGTCATATGCCCTTGAGTTGGGATCAGCTTGAGGATAGGGTCCTGGTGGGACCATAAGTGATCCAATAAATGGAAGAGCAAATGCAAACCATAAGACAAAGGATTATAGAAGCGCAGGATCGACAGAAGCGTTATGTCGATGTGCACCATGTCAACTGTAGTTACGAGGTCGGTGATCGAGTCTTCTTGCAGGTTAAACTGCATAAGAGTTAGATCAATTTTGGGAGGGGAGATAAAATCTCTCCTAGGTTCATGGGACCTTTCGATATTGTGGAGAGAAAAGGTCCCGTGGCCTATCGACTAGCCTTGTGTGATTCCTTGAGGCATATGCATGATGTTTTTCATGTATCCATTCTGAGACATTATATTAGTGATCCTACACATGTTATTGAAATGAGTTCCTTCCAGGTATTGGACCAGGGAGTGCTCACAGCTTAATCAATCCGCATCTTGGATCATCACATTCGACAGCTACGACGTCAAATGGTAGATCAGGTCAAGGTCCAGTGGGACAATTATAGTCCACACTCGACGACCTAGGAGGATGCATATGATATGCGCCATCAGTTTCCATTTTTTTTTATAGATAGACATATGATACTGTGATACACTTATTTTGGCATCTACAATGTGAAACTTCAGGATGAAGTTTAGACCAAGAGGGGGTGTATGTAACATCTTGCTCTGTCGCACTCAACAAACTTATTCTTTGAGGACACTTGCTCGCAAGTGATCCGGATTATTATGCTATTAAAACATTTGACTTTGATTATGATGTGTTATGGGTAGATGACATGTTGTTTTACTGCATTGACATAGATAGGTTCTATTGACTCGGTTTTACTAAGTGTGTAGGGTTTGGACCTTGAGGATGCAGAGGCATCAATGGAATCCATTGGACTCCTGATCGAGTCAGAGAGTGTGCCATTGGGGTTTGATTGTTTTACTTTGATGTTGGTACATTTGATTAGAAGATATGATGTGGATATGTTCTGACATGATTTGTTGATGATGCAGGCTGATGATAGCTTGCTGAATAGACTCACCTATGGAGTAAAGGGGTCACACATGACTACTAGAGAAGTTGAGGGAGAGGTGTGGACAACAGCCCTGCCACATCCTACTAGCACTCCCACCGTGGCTCGAACTATAGGTTAATGATTACCTAGTTCGAGAGGACCCATGATGTCATGAGCACAGACTACAATACTCTCTCGCGATGATTCTAAGGGGCGCGTAATAAGGCAGAGGCCTTATTCCTTAGAAGCCCTTAGTCTCCCACAAATTCACCTGGAAAATTATTGACTCCAGGGGTTATTGATGTCTACCAATTAGTCAAGAGTTGAGTGGCACCCTTAGAGCACGTGGTGTGTCCTGAATCGCATGTCACACAAAAGAATCGAAAGAGGCGAGTGGCACCCTTGGAGCACGTAGTGCATCCTAAAGGACATGTCGCGCAAAGGAACAGATGAGGCGAGTGGCACCCTTGGAGCACCTAGTGCATCCTGAAGGGCATGTCACATTGATGATGATAGAGAGATGAACCTAGATGGCCCTAAGACAAACAACACATTAAGAAATTTAAAAAAGACAACTTCCCTAATTAAATGTCGCCCAGTTCAGAACCTAAGTTCTAAGTCTAAAACTTTGCTAGGGGTAAAATTTTGTCTACCTTAAGAAAATATCCATATAAAAATAAAATTAAAAATTTTTAAATAAAAACCACTTAAGTAATAATTTTGGTCTTCATAAATTTTTGAGGTAAAATGAAGATTGTAAGAAATTAAATAAAATATGTGGATATAAATGTAAAGATACTAATTTAATCATAAAAGGAAAAGAGGTTAATTCCACAACTCTCGTTTTAGCTCTAATGAAAAGGGAGTGAGGGAAATATAAAAATTAGGAATTTAGGGAAAGGAGGTAACTTAAAGAGGGAAGGAGGGGAACTCATGGTAAAAACCAAGGAACCAACTTAGTAAAGAATCTGCAATTTAAGAACCTTCTAATTTTAAACTGATTTAGCAATTTCACTTTAGGGAAAGCTTTCAAAAACTGTAAGGGAATCTAGGGACACATAGGAGTGATTTTAGGAGTAATCCTAGGTGGGTGAGGGAAGTGAGACAATTAATAAATTAAAGAAAATAATTATTGGAGGAAAGTGGGGGATGGATGACACTTGTACGAAGCATAACTTTTTGAATATTTTTATTAAAACTTAAATTAAATGAGATTTAGGGAAAGAATGGAAGTTCTAAAAATCTATAAAAGAGAGGGAGGATAAGGAAGAAGGGGATCGACTGTTAACATAATGTTACACTTCCGTACTAGTGACTTGAATGATTTAGTTGTGGGAGTTGGGACTTCCCAGCTCAGAGAGGAGTGGTAGTTCAGCCTTGCAAGGAAAGCTAGGAGCTAGACATACCATCTGGATAGTGTGTGGCCCCTTTGTGGCTCAGAGGGATAAGGGGGAAGAAGAGTACCCCTAGCATTGGCTAGGAGGTATCGGTGTAGTCTCGACAGTCGGCGAGTGGGAGTTACACGGAGCGTGCAGATGACACACGGAGCAGGCGAACATCCAACGGTATGCTTTTCATTTTTGTATGGTAGAATGTATTAGGACTTCTACCTGAATCTGTTTAATTAGTGGAAAGGTAAATTGATGTATTTTATTGGTGACTGGAACCCTCCTTAGCTTAGCTAGATGATTTTTGACTTGCACCTCGATGCATCGAACCAACCCTGCAAGGTTGAGTGATGATGAAGTTTTCTTGAATTGGCATTTGATACCTCATTATCTTCTCAATTTTCTTTTATTATCTCTTTTCCTTCCTCGATTTACTTTTTCTAGACCCTTCGATGTTGGTTATTATTTCTGATGGTTTGCATGCTTCCTATTATGTGGTAGCACTGTGATAGTTGTGACTGTTAGAATATTACTGTTATACCTGACTCTTGTGGTGTTAAATTTTCTTGGCGTTTTTTGTTACTGTTACACAAACCTAGGGGGCATTATAGTTTTAATTGGAGTCACCCTTAGTGTATGTTGAATGCACATATTTAGCTCAGGAATTGTCTTGGAGATCTTTCCCACCAGCCTTAGGCCACAACAGAGCATCCATGAATACATGGGTTTTAGAAGATAAAGTTTAGTGCCTCATCATTAGGCAGTGAGGGAATAACATTTCCTGAGCCATACTCATGGTAATTTCTTTTACCTGCAGTAATTTTTTATTATTACTACCGTAACACAGTGCAAACCACTATGTCACTTTCTTCGTTCAAGCAAATCAGAGTTGCAACTACTGAAACGAATCTGGAGAGAGACACATAAATTGGTTGTCTATACGCTGCAACGATCTAAATTATTTGCAACCTTAAGTGGATAGAGAATAATTAGGTTATCCATTGGCTGAATTAATAGCCATTCTATCCACGTAATGTAAGTGAAAAGGCTCTTTAGATTTATTCGAGTGATCCTATGGTTGTGAATTTCAAGCAGGGTTAGGCTAAGCCAAGGCACCCAACCATGACTGTGTTGACAATCCTTGATTGGCGATTTTACTTTTTCTCATAGTGTACTGATTTCTTCTTTTCGTGGAGGTTTTACCCATCTTCATGTGGCCCAACAAGCCCAAACCCACCTTTTTCTTCCTATTAATGTTTTTGATGTGATCCTCTATGGAATTGCGGTTTTGTTTTTCTTCCTGGCGTAATTACATAAACTTCTTCTTGGCCGAATGTGCACAGGCTCTGACCTCTCCCCCTATAAATTATGATGAATTAACTTCCTTAACTCACACCATTGTAGTTGCTTCCCCCCCGATTGGGCCACTTCCTCTCTGCCTTTCCCCCACCTGTATTTTGCGACTGGGACGTTGACCCACATTCCTTCTATCCCGGCAAAAATTTAATTGATAATTGTGAATGGATCAGGACGAAATTGTGGTATTATCTATGTCTTCAGCCTTCTAAATAGAACTTTCCTCTACCATCGAGTGGAAGCGATGGTTACGGTAGAGATGTCAAAATGGAAGTGGTAATTGGCAGTGCAGTTTTCCTGTTGGTCTCTAAAATTCGTGAGCAGCATATGCGTGGCCATTTTTGTTATATATCAGTTTACTACTAGATCAATGGGGGTTGGAACTACAACTATATTTAAATTAACCAGCGTACCCACCTGTTTTCATTTATAACCACTGTAGCAGTTAAATTGGGTAACAACTTTAATCGTTCAAAAACATTTCTACCGTAGTTGAATTTGTTTTACATTCTTTTCATATATATAAATTTTATTGTTTTACAATTTAAAAATACCTTTTTAATTTAGATAAATTTTATTTCTTTACAACTTAAATAAACTTTTACTGGTTACAATTTGTTTTACATTTTTATATAGAGTTTATTTTTCTGCAATTTACAATTCATAATTAAGGTGATGAAATTTAGTATAATTACAACATCTCCGCTAGATTATAATTGAGATTTATGCCAAGACAAACTAAATGAAAGGAAAGAATCTGTATTTTTAGAAACTAGTCCATGTTTAATGTATAGCTACCTTAAATTTTTTCATAGATCAATTGCACACCATATTAAGAATATTATCCAAATGGAAAAAAAAAATGATTGGAGAATGGTTGGAGTCATGGTTATGTAGCTCTAATTTCACTTGCGCCTTGCATTAATTTGATAGTGGTATTGAGTCTTGAATAAGTGAGAAGTATGGTTGATGAAGTAATTGTTCTCTTAGCACTTTTAAAAATCAAGTAGGTCACTCTTGCGCCTTTAGGAGATGTTATGACTACCATGGCACCTTGAATTAAAATAAAGATGATTACATTGTGCACAACTTATGTCATGATATGATGGATTTATTAAATCAATTTGTCTTTCCCGTGGAATGTATGTGATATGTGATAGATTTATAGAACTTTATTTCGCAGTGATCATCCTTGGTGTTGGTTGATTTAGCATATTTAGTTTGGTCTGGTTTGTGTTGGGTGGGATGTAGACACCTCCATGTTCCTCAAAAAAGTTGCTAGACCTGAGACCTTAAATGGTTAAAATCGATGGGAACCTAG
This sequence comes from Picea glauca, assembly GCA_000966675.3. NCBI lineage: Eukaryota > Viridiplantae > Streptophyta > Pinopsida > Pinales > Pinaceae > Picea > Picea glauca. The sequence continues at coordinate 4,963 of JZKD02S1653789.1, read as the reverse complement.
GATTGAGCGTTGCTTATGTATCTTGGAGGTCCTAACCATTACAGGGTAGGATGGTCAGGTAGTCAGTCTTATTTATTGTCGGTTGATTGTCATTCATTGCTTGCAGATGACTGATGTGCGTCTTAGACCGTATGTTGTTTTTGTAGTTGCATGCACCAAGTTCATCATCGTATGGTGACTCTGAGTTGAATGTATTTATTATCCTTGTACACACGCGCACACAAAAAAAAAAAACAAAAGAAAAAAAAATGCACTTGTTATAAGAGGTTATCCTCGTAACGAGAAGGATCTTTACACTATGCCATTCTTGGACAAGAAAGCAAGGACTGCAATCAAGGAAAATTTAGAAACTTTATTTTTTTTGATGTGGGATAGAATCTGTTCTCAAATATTCAAACATATTCAAGTTCAAAATTAGGTCGTCATCATGATCTAACTTTAAATAAGTTTGAATTTACACCATTTAAGACAACGACAAACTTATCTAGGGGTTCTATATAATTCAAAATAATTGAGGAAAGGCTAAACTATAAATTTGAAAAAACAAAAATTTGATAAAAGTCAAGAACACACATTTATGAATCATCCTAAATGGACACATCCTTTCCTAATATAGGTGCTTCCTCAATCCCAATCTCCCTTTCAAGCACACTCTTAGGTAATCTCTTCTCCACATTAGCCTATATAACACATTTCAAATTTGAAAATTTAAAAAATTATATTCAAATGCTTATATAACACATTAAATTTAAATGATTTTAAGACATTAAATGATACCTGTGAACTCCCACCCTCTTCAAACTCTCCCAGTGAGAATTGAGACAAGCCAGCCCAAGTACTAGGAAATGGAATACAGAGTTCTGAACAACACAACTAAGAACTAAATCTAGGATTCAATGTGTTCACAATTATACAAAATTATAAATGTTGTTGACCTCTTATTCAAAAGAGTGGAGATTGAACAAGTATTAGAAAAAACATACTGATTCAATCCATCCAAATTCAAACTTGTTGAATCAAGTCCCCTACAGACTGGAGATTCGTTTAACATATCTCCAAACTGCAATTAATGGCAAGAAGAACTCGATTATTTCTATAGAAACAAGGATATCTAAATCTAGAACTCGAAGTAAACTATCATAAAATGCGTCAAAATTTTCCTAAATAGATCACATACCAATCTGTGATTCGGGTCATCATTCTGAATGACCTTCTTCCAACTATCCCGACAAAATTTCGCATACTCCAAAACTTCTTCTGCTAACATTGCATCTAAGTCTGCATCTATTTTATCAATAAATGTGGCCTGGGAATTGGCTTCTTCTCACTAACGCTTCATGCCAACATCAACACCATAAAACATAGCTTCCAAATTTTCCCCAATTGCATTCCTGGCCTCTTTGCCAACTTCTAATATAGCCTAGAACTCTAAAAGTGATGCAAATTCGCCTGTTGGGTGAGGTACTAAAGGTTGTGGAGGCCTCGACAATGTTGCACTTTGATATGCCCCTTTGCGATCATATGTATGTCCTTTACCAGTCCCATAATATTTGGATGGTAGACTAGTATAATCCGAGTGCATGTGCATGAAAAACTCTGCAAAAATGTGTCTTGCAAAACAGTGTGGAACCTCATCTTTTGAGGAAAATTTCCCATATGCCGCCAAAAATCTGTTATACAGATGTTCGACAAAGTTAGGGTGCTTAAAATATTGCACCTTAAACATTTGCTTCTTTGGGCCCTCTTTGAAATTGAATATGGACAGGGCGTGTTCTTTTGAAACTATGTTTTTTATTGTCTCCCATTTATCAAGACCCATCACCTCTGACTTTTGTCGTCTCATTAGATCAACAAAACTGTCGGTGGTTGGCCCCTTCTTCTGATATGCATCCATAAAGTTTTCCAGTGAATGAAAAACAATTTTCAAACTTTTTTTTCTCTCTTGAGGAAGTTCCAAGACCTCCAAATCATTTTCCAACATCTTTTTAACAACTGAGCATCACTCAAGCATCATTGCTTTAGTATTCCCTTCCCAGGGAAGTTCATCCCCAACATCTGAAGGATAGGTGGATGTTGGCATGTAATCTTATGTTTCTTCCTAGTGTGGCCTCATAAATCCACCTTCACCCTCTGCACCAACATTTGAATCTTCATGACAGTCACTCTCATTGTCACCCTTTTCTCTAAATTGATTTCCTACAGACACATTTGAAAGTAACTTCAATATTTAACCTCACATAAATTTAAATACAACAAAATTCAACAAAAATAAACAAAATTTAATAAACTTACCAGAAATAATCTCTTGTCCAGAGCTATTACCTACATTCTCAGATGTAGGAGTATTGATGTGCAACCTATCTAAGAAGGTTGCATCCATAACACTGGTTTGAGTAGGTTTTGCAATTGATCTATTTACAGACTCATTTGAAAATCTCCTCTGGCGAGATTGTTGGTGCTCACTCGAAGTCTTAGTTGAAGAAGGAGTTCCTGTTCTTCCTTCTTATTAATTCCTAGAGAATTTGTGAGGAATGTTTGGATAATATCGTGTCAACATCACTCCTCAATATCTATCCACAATGAAGAGTTTATTAATAAAAATCCAGAGATGTACACATGTTCAAGCAATTAAAAATGAAGAGATAAATCAAAGTTTTAAACAAACAATCCACAGAGGTACTCGTTCATTAGAAGGAGAAAAGACTGGTCATTCAGCCATGAATCAATCAACTAAAAGATAAGTAAGGGGTCCATAGACAACATGGCAGATTCTTATCCTTCACTCATCATCCATGCACATAAAAGTAGGGAATTTGAAACTATAGGTTTTTAAACAATGAAGTGATGATCGTTGATTCGGCTCCTGGTCAACTTCTCAGGCATGGACTGATGACTAAAGGGATAAGTGACAGAAGATAAAACCACAAACTTTTCAAAATAATCAATAAAACCCACACATAGAAGTCATTGAAATCATAAGTTGGGTTCACCAAGGGACTATAATTCCACTAAGAGGTTTATCATTCAGAATCCACATCAAGGAAGAAGATGCAAAAGATAAACATTCAACCATGAATTAATCAACTAAAAGATAAGTAAGGGGTCCATAGACAACATGGAAGATTCTTATCCTTCACTCATCATCCATGCACAAAAAAGTAGGGAATTTGAATCTATAGGTCTTTAAACACCGAAGTGACAACCATCTATTCGGCTCTTGGTTGACTGCTCAGGCAAGGACTGATGACTAAAGGGATAAGGGACAGAATATAAAACCACAATCGTTTCACAATAATCAATAAAACCCACACATAGAAGTCATTGAAATCAGAAGTTGGGTTCGCCAAGGGACTATCATTCCACTAAGAGGTTTATCATTCACAATCCACATCAAAGAAGAAGATGCAAAAAATAAATATTCATCCATGAATCAATCAACTAAAAGATAAGTAAGGGGTCCATAGACAGCATGGAAAATTCTTATCATTCACTCATCATCCATGCACATAAAAGAAGGGCATTTGAATCTAGAGGTCTTTAAACATCGAAGTGATGACCATCAATTCGGCTCCTGGATGAATGCTTAGGAAAGGACTGATGACTAAAGGGACAAGGGACAGAAGATAAAACCACAATATTTTTATAATAATCAACAAAACCCACACAAACAAGTCATTGAAATTAGAAATTTGGATTTGCCAAGGAAATCAATTCAGAAAAGAAACAAGTAAGTGGATTCATTAAAAGTTCCCTATGGTTGGATCCACTAAAAAAATGTATTAGAACATTTCTTTAATATTCCTTAAAAAATCCCTATGGTTGGATCCACAAAGACAACATATAATGTAATGCATTAGAATCCCCGAAACAAAGAGTTTAATCTTCATAACATCATATCCCTCCAGATCCAAAACCTATTTTTACCTTGAAAACAATTGTAAATCATATGAATCTTCACTTTGGGAAAAATATAAACCCCATTTGAGACACTCATCAATCTTGTTTTATTATATATGTGGATTTGAAGATTTGGGTTGTAGCATTTCTATATAATCATGGAGAAATACTGAGAAAATTCAAAAGTGTTTATAATTTTTGATCTTATAATTAATATCACAAGTAACCTATCCTATCCTCATATAATTAATTATTTCCCCATTAAGAGAATGACTAAAACTAGGTACCTAACGTACAAGCACAAGAGACTACTAACATGAAAGAAAATTTGATACCTATTACTTACTGGGGGTTGGCATAAATATGCTAATTCTTGGCTAAATCATTTGAGAATGGAGAAGGAGATCACTCTATAGAACATTGATATACCATTAAAAATACTATTAAATAGAAATTCAATGAAATATCAATTTACTTATGAAGAGTTTTTGTTAACTAGAATGTAGAGATAAAATGTTATTTCTAACATAAAAAATCCCATATGATATGGGTTTTCATTAGAAAATGTTTCTACTATGAGTGGATATATCACTAGTGTTAGGTCACATGGCCCTCATAACATTATGATTCCTTGTTTCCTCACATAGTTCCTACCATGTTTAAATTATGCCTACATATCCAACACAAATCCGATAAGTTGTCAATTTGAAGTTATATTATATGAATATAAATATCATTAATAAGATAAGCATTGAATAACTTTGGTCAATATGTCTAAAGTAATAAATGAGTATACTAATTAGTTCCCATCTAAGACTCTTTTATTTCTATAAATTAGACTTTATCATCCAAAATGAAGTATTCGTTATAACTATTCCTTTAGTCAAAAGGCCTCTACAATTGGAAAAGACCACCAAAGTGGAAGACATTGGGAAAGACCACCAAAGTGGAAGACTGGTTCCTTTTTGAGCAGTTTACTACACAAGTAGGTCACTCATGTCTTACACAGAGATGTGACCAAGACTCATGACAATATGTAGGACATGTGAAGCATAGGGGGAGATTT
>JZKD02S1653778.1:125585-147244 GCA_000966675.3 Picea glauca | reverse complement strand
ATTCTTTTAATCTCTTTTAACGGTTCATTATTTTATTCTTTCTTCTCCTCCTTTTAATATCCCTACTCAATGTTAACTCACACCTTTGTCACTTTAAATACAAACCTCAACATACTATTTTCTAACATATTAGCTTGATTTTCCCTGATGATGGGTGAAGTTTCCACTCGAAACGTTAGACATTTCAAAAAGATCGCACACAGTTTTATCCAGAAAATACTCTTAACAAGAAGATCAATGTTGAAATATTATGACAAATGATTCCAAAACAATTCCTAGCAACAAATAGAATCAAAAGTTTAAAGAGTTTTGATAAAAACAATTTTATTGTATATTGCATTTCATAATCAAAAATAAATATGACATCTTCTATGCAAAAGGTTTTTAACTTGAGTCATGTCGCAAGTATTAACTTTTTTCCACGTGATTGAATCGAAATTTAGGCTAATGGGACTCTGTTTTTTGTTACCATAGCCTTTTCCATGCATACTTTACCGAGATTTAAATCTAACCAGGTTAAGTCTAAGATGGTAATGTTTAGTATGATTTTTAATTTATTAAATGTTTGGAGAGTGATTATTAGTCCCTGTCGAATGCCTAGGACTATAGCAATGGTTTTCACGTTGATCGTGCATTTGTTGTTGCATTGACAAAAAAATTATGGCCTTTTTCAATACTTTAACTTTGGTGCTAGCAATTCAATTTTATTTCCCGTCTTGTGATTGGTCCTTCAAAACAAGATATTATTTCCGGGACGATGGTGGAAATTTAATAAGCAATTAAATTATGCAGTGGTAACGCATGGTTGGAAGGGGTGCAGGTATGAGTGTCAATGTTCAGAGACAATATTGGCTCCCGAATATTTCCACTATGTGCATTGTTGAATGGAGAGATTGAAAGTTGTTGTCCAGAGATTATGCAAATGTATTTATTATTATACAATGTATAGACATATTTTAATAAATGTAAATAGATTTCCATGTACTGTCTGACAAGATTTTGTGTGAGGGATTTTAGGGATTGCAAGGAGTTTTTATTGATCTTGTTTGTCCAAAGTAAATGTTGATTTCTTTGTGTTTTAACATGATATATTGTGTTATGATCCAGAGAGACGACATTCTTTGAAAGTTGCAAGTACTACAACTAGTGACTTACTAGACAATGAATTGGGGCTTCTACAAATCAAAGCGAGAGGGTAAGAAATCTTGTGTATCCACTATTTTAACTCGATCATGTTTGGTTGCATGTATAATGCAGTTAGCTTTGTTCTATTTCCTGTTGGAGTTACTTCACACACACCTATGATTTTTTTTTCCTAAGTTTTTCCCTTGTTTATTAGTCATAATTAGTCATTATCCAGTCTCCTATATTTTAGGGAAGAACATTCCACTTGGAGAATATTCTCTTTCAGTTTGACTAGTTGAGTTGAGTTTATATGCTGCAATGGTTTTGTCACCATGCAACATTGGGATCATCACCATGATAATGTGCAATTGCCTTGGGATCATCACCAGACTGGCGCATTACCCTTGATTCCTTGATCTACTCCTCACTAATATATGTTTAGTCAGTTAACTGAAGACTAGTTGACTAGTTAAGTCAACTAGGTGGTAGTTCACTCCCGTAACTACCTGAGAGACTATACTAGGTGGTAGTTCACTCCCATCACTGTTGGTGTGTGTCCAGATCACTCTAGATCACCACTATGGTGCATTGGTTCTCCTCCAGTGCACATTGGTCGAGTTATATAGAGTATATCATGTGTAAATTATTCATTATTCATAATGGTTAATGAGAATTCTTCTATTCTTTCTCTCCTTCTTCTTCTTTCTCAATTTCTCTCTACAAATGTGTGTAGTATTTTCTAAATAGATCTATTTTGTGCAGGTTCAACACATTTACATGGTATCAGATCTTATAGATTGCTAAGACAAAGATACACCAAAATTTTTTGCAGGTACAAAAGATTGAAGACAACGGAAAGATGGATTTCCTAAAAGAATTCATTCTTACACCTTACAACTATTTTTCATGGAAGGAGAGAATAATGATTCATCTATGAACCAGAGGATTGTACGGGTTAAACTTGAATACAAATACAGAACCAACATTAGCCATGGAAAAATCCAAGTATTTAAATCGCATGGATGAAGCACTCAGAACAATTTGCAGTCTTATTTCTCCTGATATACTTTTTCACATATCTTCCCGCAAGACTCCCAATGAAGCCTGGACCACCTTGGAAGGGATCTTTGGAAAACAGGATGAGATGAGGGGACACATGCTGGAGGTGTATCTTCTCACACTGGATCCAAAAAGCTTCGACAATATCCAATATTTCTTTACAAAATTCAAGGATTTACTGTCGCAACTCAAAGCTTGCGGCATTAATAAATCTAAGGAGGAGAAAAAAATGGTTCTCACCATTCTCTCCAAACTTGGTACTAAATTCTCTGTGTTCTTATAAAGATTCCATTCTGTCAGATTCACCTCCGGAGCCACCTGAAAGATTCCTTCTATTGAGGACTTTATCGAATCCCTGACACAAGAGAAAACCAAGCTCATCAACATGGGAAAAATAAAAAACCAAGCTCATCAACATGGGAAAAATCAAAGGCCCAAAGGTGCATGCACTCACTGTGCAAGATGACAGCCAAAAATATCATAAATATAAAGATAAAGACAAAAGGAAAGATCATGCACATTTGAAGAAGGAAGGGTACACAAAACCCTTCACCGATGCCTCTGGATCCAAAGGGGAAAAGGGAAGAAAAGGGGATAAATGCACGTACTGTCACAAAGGATTCCATCCAGAATATGCATGCATTTAAAAGAAAATAGATCTAATGTCTCAAATACTTCAACAAAACAACCTTGGATATCACATCCTCAAGGTTGCCAAGAAGAAGAATCCAGAAGATCAGAATCCCAAGAAAGGAAATTCTATCCATGCCTTGATTGTCATCAAATCCTCTCCCGATGCTTGGATCATAGATTCAGGAGCATTACATCACATGGTTGCCTCAAAAGAAGTATATTCTTCATTGGATGCATGCAAAGGTCCTCCTATTCTGACGGGCGAGAACTCTTTTGTCGAAGTCACCGACAAAGGAAGGATTGAGCTCACTAACGAAAGCTTCGAGAATGTGTTTCATGTTCCCAAACTTTTCGTCAACCTTCTCTCTGTGTATCAGATGAATTCCGACACTGGAAAGAAAATAATATTCACACCAAATGCCATGGACATCTATGATATGAAAACCAACTCCAGGGTTGCTACCAGTGAGGCATCAGTCTAGATTGTATACTTTTTTTGAATTCATTGAACCTGATTCTACTTTACTGCTTACTCATGCTAATGAAAGTAGTAGGATATGGCATGAAAGGTTTGGACATTTGAATTTCAGATATATGCAACATATTAGAAAGAAAATATTGGTTGATGGTCTACCAGACATCCATTTCTCCAAGGGAGTATGTGAGGGATGTGTTCTCGAAAAACACCCTCAAGAGAAATTCGAAAAAGAAAAGACTCAGAGATCTTGTGCACCTTTAGATCTGATCCAAAGTGACCTTATGGGTCATTTTTAACATCCATCCATCAACAAAGCGAGGTTTTTTCTCATTTTTGTTGATGATTTCTCACTTTTTACATGGATCTACTTTCTCAGGCAAAAATTTGAGGTCTTTCAACACCTCAAAGATTTCAAAGCCCTGGTTGAGAAACAATCTAGAAAGAAGATCAAAGTCCTCCAAACTGATAATGGGGGAGAGTATATCAATCATGAGATCCATGATATTTTCCATGAGGCAGGGATTCATTTGCAGCATACAGTTCCCTATACTCCATAGCAAAATGGAGTTGTTGAGCGAAAAAACAGATCTTTAAAGGAGATGACATATTGCATGCTTCATGCAAAGTCACTACCATAGAGACTATGGGTCGAAGCACTTAATTGTGCATCATACATCCAAAACAGCTCTCCCCATAGATATTTCAAGGATAAGACCCCCAACGAGGCTTGGAGCATGGGCTCGGATTCCCTCTGAAAAGAGGAAGGCACTTGATCCACAGAGCACTGAGTGTATTTTTGTTGGATACCCTGGCAATGTGAAGGGATATAGGCTTATTGATCTTTCCTCAGATTGGCTCATCATTGAGCGTAGTGTCCAATTCGAGGAAAATGTCTCACATGTACCTCAACAACCGCATGTAGACACCTTCATTCTTCCACCTGTATGGGATGATGAGCATGCACATGCTGACTCTTCTTCAGACGAGATGATTCAGATGATTCAGATGATTTAGATTTAGAGTCAATACAGTCAGATGTAGAGTCAGAGCATCCAGATGCAATTACAGAGCCAGAGCGTAACACCCTGTTTTCCCCAGTCTGTAAATATAACTATATGGGCCAAGGAACTATGGAAAACTTAAAAGTGTGAATGTTTGATTTGACAAACCTTGTGTAGAAGGTAGAAGAATGTAAATTTTATTTATTGTAATAGAAAATGTTGTGTTGCATGACTGCTGAGAGAGGGGATGTGCTAAGAGAGAGAGACCACGATTTTTAATGAAAATGTGGTGGAGGGGACCTAGAATGGTTGCGTTAACCTCCACCGAACCAGTACCATGTTGGAGTTAATTTTTCTTATATCAGAACAACCCTCTGACACAGAATGAATTCCCGCCAGGCTGGTAGGTGGGAAGGGCCTCCTCAAGAGTTAATGAGGAATGGGGCATATTTCCCATCGGTATGGCTTCTGGACTTGACCACAGATGGTGGGATTCGAGCCACACACAACCTTGTCGAGTGAGGAAAGAAGGGAAGCATGGTGGATAGAGGGGGCGACCTGCAAAGAGTGCAGAGACGAGAGTAGAGCTCTCGGGTCCGAGGAAGGATCGAAAGAGAACAAGCGAGTTCTGATCATCAGGAATAGGGAGACAGAGATAGGTGAAGGACAGTAACATACGTCCTTACCTATCCATGTATGGGGAGAAGGAAAGTAACCTTCGTTCCTAAATTTTGTTGAGATGGAAGTAGGAGATTGAATCTCATAGCATCGTGGCCTAAGCTCAGGGGTGGCCAGTGATAAATCCATTAGGAGTGACTGAGCCTATGGTTAGGTGGAAATGAGCACCCCTCTCAGCAGTCGCTTCACGCTTTATGGTTCTGATAAGTGTTTTTATGCCTTGAACTCTAAATTGGAAATAATGGATGGATGTTTGTTTTTGTATGCCTGTAAATGGTTCCTACATTGAATTATTAAATTAAGAGTATGCTTTCATCCTGGAGAACTTCTACATTTTCTTGATTTCCCTTATGTTCTAGTTAAATTCCTCAAAAGCACCTTCCCAGAAAATTGTATCCCTATCCTAGAGATGAGTGCGTACTTCCCTGATTGCGGAGGTCGAATCTCGCAATCACTGCGCGGATGGAGTCTATTAAGATTAGGAGAGGTAGTGCAGATAGGTACACGCTCTCTGCAAGGAAAGTAGAGACTAAGAAACACCTAAATTCTAGACTAAATGAAGGAGTGCAAGAGCTGTGCAGAAGACCCCTTCTAGGTGTTAGGTCCAGGAGAAGGAGTGCAATGCTCTTAATCCTTCAGAACTGACAAAGCTCAGGTAGGATAGTGAGATTTAGGTATCAAAAGGGAATACCCTTTTTTTTTGGTAGATGATTGGATGAGATCCATTTGGGAGGATCTAAGGTTTGTCATGTTCGCGAAATTTTAATAAGGAGAGTAGGCGTTAATGCCTCGTCTACTTCAGTATTCGCAGGTTCGCACATCGAGAGAGTCGCAAGTTGGCACGACTAAATTTCTGAAACTAGAGTTTGCGATATGATCTAGACCGATAGATCGAGGAAGGTCGTGGATCATCGATCTGACGCGAACGGATTAACGCAAGGAGTATGTGGGAATTTGAAATTCCCTACGGACCCAGTTGTGGAGGAGAAAATCTAGGCCATTGAAATCCACATTCAGAGAGCGAGAAGTGAGCACAGGAGGAAAATGGATCTAAGCCATCAGATCTGAAGCGCGTGAACCAAAAATAGTTGGATTTGGAGGAAGGTGCACGAGACAAGGTATGATTTGATCGTGGTCATCCATTAAGGAGGACACGTGGAGAGATCTCATCATTTCGCTGACTCACAAAGAAAGAAGGTCAAAGAACATAACTGTTCGAACTCGCGATATGAAAAATCGCGATTTGATCGTGGTCATCCATTAAGGAGGACACGTGGCAAGATCTCAACATTTCGCTGACTCGCAGGGTAGAAAAGTCAAAGAGGGAAGTCGTGAGAACTCGCGATATGCGAAGTTTAGATGTGCCTTAGAGTTAGGCTCTGGGTCATAGTAAAGGGTCACATGGACAGAGGCCAAAGGAGGAAGCTGATGGTTGTTAATCCCTTTCGGAACTTAGGAGTTAGAGGAGTTGGGGCGCTTTGCATCAGAATTTCTGAAGTCGCGAAACGTGACACGTTGTTTAGGTTAAGCCTACGGTCGTGGGTAGTGGTCACGTGGAGGAGGATAAGGGAAGAGTCGGCATGTGTTAGGCCCCTGTTATATTTCGGAGGTTGGGAAAATCAGGGTAACTCACATGTAGAATACCCGACATGCGAAGTCCTGAAACGCCTTTTGGGTAGACGGGTGGTCACAACCCATGGTCGTGTGTGAGAAACTTGCGCCTGGAACTTAATTGCGCAGACTGAGTCACAAAAGGAGCTAACGCCCGACACTCTGAGTTTTTACAGTAGGGCGAAGGGGAAGGTCTTGTATTCCCTTAAACCTGCTTTAAGAAACCATAAGGTTCTGTGTTTAACTATAGAATGAGACAATCCATGCTTAGAGAATTGTTTGGCTTCAGAATTTGAGATTTGGTCCCTTGAGAAAAGTGAAAATTTTTATTCGTCATCGTGGGTGTGTTACAAAATGGTATCAGAGCATGGTTACAACACTTGGCCTTCTTGGGCTCATGGATGATTTGTTTAAATAACTCTATTTGGAGTACTTTCAAAAGAGTGACACCCTACCTTACCTCTTTCTTAAAAAAAAAAAAGGTCTGATTTAAAAATGTTAGTAAAGAAAGGAATGAAACCTTCTATTGTGTGTGTGCATTAAGAAATTAAACTGTGTATTGTTCATGAACTAATAGACTGTTATCTAACTATAACTGTTTTTGTCAACACTCGAACAGTCAGTGAATCACGGGAAGACTCCAATACTAAAGGACGATGACGTGTCATGAAGTGGGGGATGGCTCCCACAATAGAGATGAGGAGTCTGATGAAAGGAGGGCGATGGAAACCCCTCCAGATCTGGCTGAAAATGTAAGAAGCCTTAGGGCCGAGCTACAAATTTTCAAGGCTAACAACGAGATATTGATAAAGGAGCAAGAGAAACAAACATAAATTAACGCAGTCTTTCTATAGAGCTTATCCAACATACAGAGGAAACTGCAGCATGAACCTGCAACCAGTCATGCGAACCAACGACACAAGAAGAGAGGTCAGAGTCCACCTGAGACCCGAAAACATGACTCCATAAGTGACCCCACTGGGAGAAGTACCACGAATAAAGTCCAACCTGGAGGCAAGGGACACTCATCAGGAGAGTCCTCTGGAAAGGAAGATGACAACTCTGAAGGGTCTTCTAGTAGTAGGGCCAACTCGCATTCTCAGAAGAAAGCAAGGAAATGGAAGCATTCCAAAACCCGTGGTCTTGAAAAGTTTAAGAAAGCCAAACCACTCTCTTTCGATGAAGAGATAAATAAGGGAGAAGAGGCGGAAGCTTGGCTGCTTGGTTTAAAGAAGTATTTCAGAGTCCATGACTACTTCGAAAACTTGAAGGCTCGAATAGCCATCTTCAACCTGAATGGAAAGGCTTCCATATGGTGGGAAGACCTTAGGAATGTGAAAGGAGTCCATGAGAAGGACTTGTCATGGAAACAGTTTGAGAAATACTCCAGGAAGCAGTATCTGTCAGAAAAATACATGGATGGGAAAACTAAGGAATTCTATGAACTCCAACTGGGGCATCTCACCATAGAGGAATTTGTCAATAAATTCCTTGAACTACTGAGGTATGTACCCTACATAAAAGATGAAAAAGAAAAAATGCAGCGGTTCATTAGTGGGTTACCTCAGACCTATCGGGATAGGATTGAGTTCGACGAACCAAGGACCTTAGAAGAATCTAGATGGAAGGCGAGGTATTGTTATGAATAGTTTGGGAGAAAGACAAGACCCAACGAGGACTGGAAAAAAAAAAATAGTTCGTGATTCCAAAAGAAAAGGTTTAACTCCTCAAGATTTAAGAACTATGGAAAAGATTTTAGGAGGATCCTACCTGCTAGAAGTGTATATCAACAAAATTTCCCCTCTCAAAGTGGAAATAAACCTTTTCAAATAGTCCTAACAAAGAACGATAACCTAAAGAAGGAACAATTAAAATGTTGGGGTTGTGGAGAAAATCATAGATTGAGGGACTGCCCACATAGACAACAAAATAGTAAGGGGGTCTACAATATCCAAGAAGCTACCACCGTCAACGATGTGGTTAGGAGCATGCCACAAATCTATGCAACCCTGGACAATAATCAAGCCGACCACCAAGCTTCAGTAGTGGAGCTGGAAGGTATGATCGCCAACCATCCAATTTCTATTTTAATTGACCCAGGTTCTAATTTGAGTTATGTAGCCCCTCAGACTGCAGATAAGTGTAAACTGCAACCAATTAGACATGTTAAACCATGGTTGGTACAACTAGCCATTGGGACCAAAAGAAAGGTGGCAAAGGCTATACCAGCCTGCCAATTCATCATAGGTGGATTGCCCACTCGAGTGACCCTTAACATACTTCCCTTGGGATCTTATGACTTGTTGATTGGTATGGACTGGTTCGTTGCTCATAAAAATAAAATGTACTTTTATAATAAAACTTTAGAATGTGTAAACGAAAAAGGGAGAAAGATGACCCTCCAAGGGATTCAGAAGCCTGTCTCATTCAAACAAATATCAACCCTTCAAATGAAGAAGTATTACAAAAAGGGTGTTCCTTATATGAAATACAGGTGTTGGAATCCATTGGAGATGAAAAACCAAACCTAGAGGACCACCCCATGTTAAGAGAATACAAGGACATATTCCCAGAAGAAGTACCAGGTCTACCTCTAAGAAGGGATATTGACTTCTCAATAGAACTTACACCGGGAGTGGTACCAGCATCTAGAACGCCATATAGAATGAGCACGCCAGAGCTTGTTGAGCTCAAGCTACAACTAAAGGAGATGATGGACAAAGGCTACATCCGACCCAATGTATCTTCGTGGGGAGCACCCGTCCCGTTTGTGAAAAATAAATATGGCACACTCCGACTGTGCATTGATTACAGACAACTCAATAATGCAACCATAAAGAACAAGTACCCCTTACCAAGAATCGATGACCTATTCGACCAATTAGGAGGTGCATCCATCTTCTCAAAGATCGACCTAAGATCTTGCTACCATCAAGTCCAGATTAAGGATGAAGACATCCACAAAACAACCTTCAGGACGAGGTATGGTCACTACGAATTTGTGGTGGTGCCATTTGGGTTAACCAATTCCCCCGCCACTTTTATGTGCTTGATGAATAATGTACTCGACAAATTTCTAGAAAAAACTGTATTGGTTTTCATTGATGATATCCTAATCTACTCCAAGAACAGGGAGGAGCAAGAAGAACATCTTAGACTTGTACTTCAAGTACTAAGGGAACATCAACTCTATGTTAAGTTTAGAAAGTGCGATTTCTTTCAGAAGCAAGTCCACTACTTAGGCCATGTCATATCTAAGGAAGGGGTGGCAGTAGACCCTGATAAGATCAGATCCATTATGGAATGGCCTACCTTGAAATATGTATATGATATTATGTCCTTCATGGGCTTAGCAGGATACTATAGAAGATTCATAAAAGGGTTTTCCAATATTGGTTGTTCGATCACTTCCCTTCAGAAAAAGGGGATTAAATTCATTTGGACGTCAAAATGCGAAGAAAGATTTCAGGAACTAAAATACCTCTTGACCCATGCACTCGTGCTAAATATTGCCGACCCGGATGATGATTTCCTTGTGTGTACAAATGCTTGTGAGGAAGGACTCGGAGAAGTTTTTATGCAAGAAGGACATGTAATTTTTTATACGTCCCAGAAATTAAATGAGAATGAGATCAATTATGTGACCCATGACCTAGAGTTCGCTGCCATAGTACATGCTTTAAAAATATGGAGACACTACCTCCTGGGTAGAATATTTGTGCTTATGACGGATCATTGTGGATTGAGACACCTATTTGATCAACCAAAACTCAATGCCAGACAAGTGAGGTGGATGTCTCTCCTAAGTGAATTCGATTTAGAAATCATACATATAAAAGGAAAGGAAAATAGGGTGCTCGATGCCCTTAGCAGAAGTATAAAAATGATTCATCTAGCAGCAGTAAGCACCTGTAAAACGGATGTCAGCGAAAGAATCAGAAATGCACAAGAGATAGATGCCTTCTTTAAGACCGTGACTTCATACCTAAGGCAAGAGCCTAGAGGGATGAAGTATGAAGGCTACCAAATGCTCGAGGAAGGGTTGTTGACTTATAGAAACAGATTGTATATTCTAAACTATGACGACTTGAAGAGGTTCATAATGGATGAACTGCATAAGAGACCATATACTGGTCACTCGGAATATCGGAAGATGATCACGACCACTAGGAAACGATTCTATTAGATTGGGTTAAAGAAAGACACATATAACTATCTAGCGAAGTGTCTAGAATGCCAACAAGTTAAGGCAGAGCACCGACATCCAACATGATTGTTACAGCCCCTACCAATCCAAGAATGGAAATGGGAAACCATCTCCATGGATTTCATCACTGGATTACCAAGGTCGACCAAGCAAAATGATGCCATCATGGTCGTGGTGGACAAGCTAAGCAATTCTGCTCATTTCATCCCTGTCAAGTCAACTTGTAAGGCAATAGATATTGCCAACATCTTTGCCAACATCTTCATGAAGGAGATATTCAGACTGCATGGCATGCCCAAGGAAATTGTATCTGACCGAGATGCCAAATTCACTTCAAGTTTTTGGAAACCCCTAATGGCCGGTTTGGAGACAAAATTGTTATTCAACAAAACTTATCATTCCCAAACTAATGGATAGACAAAAAGAGTGAACCAGATAGTAGAAGACATGCTAAAGATGCATGTAATGCATCAACCTAAGAAGTGGGAAAACTAACTACCATTGGTAGAGTTTGCCTACAACAACGGTTATCAAGAATCCTTGAAGATGAGCCCTTTTGAAGCCCTCTATGGTATACAGTGCAAGATTCCAATCAGCTAGAGCAATACAATGGACATAATTACAATCGGACCTGACATGCTGAAAGAAATGGAACAACAAGTAGTTCAGATAAGACAAAATCTGAAGATTGCTCAGGATAGACAGAAAATTTATGCCAACAGAAAGAGAACTCTCAAAGAGTTCAAGACTGGAGACCATGTATATCTCAGAGTTAGACCCAGGAAGAGTTCCCTAAGAATGAGAGCCTGTGACAAGTTGGCACCTTGATATTGTGGACCCTTTGAAGTCTTAGATAGAGTGGGACTTGTAGCCTATAGGCTAGCACTTCCTCCCACTATAAAGGCACATAATGTTTTTCATGTTTCATTATTGAAGAAATATGTACATGATGTTAATCATATAATTGACTAATCTGTGAACCAGGTGGAACCAGAGGGAGAATTCCTACCAGAAGTCCAATGCATATTAGATAGGAAGGAAACCTCACTAAGGAACCGAACCATTGCACAGGTCAAGGTGCAATGGAAACACTTTGGCCCAGATGAGGCTACGTGGGAAATGGAAGACGCCATGAGGCAGGCATTTCCGATTTTGTTTACTTCTGTACATACATATCATGTTGATAGATAGAACATCGAGGATGATTATTCCTTTAAGGGGAAGGGAATTGTAACACCCTATTTCTCCCAGTCTGTAAATATAACTATATGGACCGAGGAACTATGGCAAACTTAAAAGTGTGAATGTTTGATTTGATGAACCTTGTGTATAAGGTCAAAGAATGTAAATTTTGATTATTGTAATAGAAAATGTTACGTGTTGCATGACTGCTGAGAGAGGGGATGTGCTAAGAGAGAGATACCATGATTTCTAATGAAAAGGTGGTGGAGGGGACCCGGAATGGTTGCGTTAACTTCCACCAAACCAGTACCATGATGGAGTTAATTTTTCTCAAATCAGAACAACCCACTGACCATGAATGAATTCCCGTCAGGTTGTTAGGTGGGAAGGGCCTTCTCAAGAGTTAATGAGTGATGGGGCAGACTGCCCATCATTATGTCTTCCGGACCTGACCACGGACGGGGGGATTCGACCCACACACAACCTTGTCGAGGGAGGCAAGAAGGGAAGCGTGGTGGACAGAGGGGGAGGCTTGCGAAGAGTACAGAGATGGGAGCAGAGCTCTCAAGTCCGAGGAAGGATCGAAAGAGAACAAGGGAGTTTTGATCACTGGGAATAGGGAGACAGAGACAGACGAAGGAGAGTAACCTTCATCCTTACCTATTCCTATATGGGGAGAAGGAGAGTAGCCTTCGCCCCTAACTTCCGTTGAGCTGGAAGTAGGAGATTGAATCTCAGAGCATCGTGGCCTAAGCTCAGGGGTGGCCAATGATAAATCCATTAGGATTGACTGACCCTATGGTTGGGTGGAAACGAGCACCCCTCTCAGTAGTCGCTTCATTATTTATGGTTCTGATAAGTGTTTTTATGCCTTGAACTCTAAATTGGAAATAATGGATGCATGTTTGTTTTTGTATTTCTGCAAATGGTTCCTGCATTGAATGATTAAATTAAGAGTATGCTTTCGTCCTGGAGAACTTCTACATCTGCTTGATTTCCCTTATGTTCTAGTTAAATTCCTCATCTGCTTGATTTCCCTTATGTTCTAGTTAAATTCCTCAAAAGCACCTTCCTAGGGAATTGTATCCCTGTCCTAGAGACGAGTGAGTACTTTCTTGATTGCGGAGGTCGAATCCCGCTATCACTGCGAGGAAAGAGTCTATTAATATTAGGAGAGGTAGTGCAGATAGGTACAGACTCTCTGAGAGGAAAGCAGAGACTAAGAACCACCTAAATTCTAGACTAAATGAAGGAGCGCAAGAGCTGTGCATAAGACCCCTTCTAGGTGTTAGGTCCAGGAGAAGGAGAGCAACGCTCTTAATCCTTCAGAACTGACAAAGCTCAGGTAGGATAGCAAGATTTAGGTATCAAAAGGGAATACCCTTTTTGTTTGGTAGATGAGTGGATGATATCCGTTCGGGAGGATCCAAGGTATGTCATGACTGTCGAATTTGAAGAAGGAGAGCAAGCGTTAATGCCTGGTTTACTTCAGTATTCGCAGGTTCGCACATCAGGAGAGTTGTAGGTTGGCGCGACTAAACTTCTGAAACCAGAGGTTGCGATGTGATCTGCACCGATAGATCGAGGAAGGCCATGGACTGTTGATCCGATGCGAACAGATTAACACAAGGAGTATGTGGGAATTCAAAATTCCCTAAGGACCCAGTTGTGGAGGAGAAAATCTAGGTCGTCGAAATCCATGTTCAGACAACGAGAAGTGAGCGCAGGAGGAAAAAAGATCTGAGCCGTTAGATTTGAAGCGCCTAAACCAACAGTAGTTGGATCCAGAGGAAGGTGCATGAGACAAGTTCTGATTTGATCATGGTCATCCATTAAGGAGGACACGGGGCGAAATCTCAACATTTCGCTGACTCGCAGAGCAAGAAGGTCAAAGAGCATAACTGTTTGAACTCGCGATATGCGAAATCACGATTTGATTGTGGTCATCCATTAAGGAGGACACGTGGTGAGATCTCAACATTTTGCTGACTCACAGGGTAGAAAAGTCAAAGAGTGAAGTCGTGAGGACTCGCGATATGCGAAGTTCCGACGTGCCTTGGAGTCAGGCTTCGAGTCGTCGTAAAGGGTCACATGGACGGAGGCCAAAGGAGGAAGATAATGGTTTCTAAGCCCTTTCGGAACTCGGGAGTTGGAGGAGTTGGGGCGCTTTTCATCGGAAGTTCTGAAGTCGCGAAATGCGATGCGTCGTTTAGGTTAAGCCTACAGTCGCGGGTAGTGGTCACGTGGAGGAGGATAAGGGAAGAGACGACATGCGTTAGGCCCTTGTCAGATTTCAGAGGTTGGGAAAATCAGGGTAACTCGCATGTAGAATACCTTACATGCAAAGTCCCGAAATACCTTTTGGGTAGACGGGTGGTCATAGCCCATGGTCGCGTGAGAGAAACTTGTGCCTAGAACTTAATCACGCAGACCGATTCACAAAAGGAACTAAGTCCTGACACTCTGAGTTTTCATAGTAGGGCGAAGGGGAAGGTCGCGTATGCCCTTAAACCTGCTCTAAGAAACCGAAAGGTTCTGCATTTAACTATAGAATGAGACCATCCAGGCTTAGAGAATTGTTTGGCTTTAGAATTCAAGATTTTGTCCCTTGAGAAAAGTGAAAAATTTTATTCGTCGTCGTGGGTGTGTTACACAGAGTAGAGGCCCAAGTGGGCACAAACTACTCTTCAAGCAAGGGATCTAGTTGGTGATCCACCCGATACCAAGAGGAATCGATCTGATTTCGAGGATCCTCCTGTTGCACTCACTGCCACTGAACCATTTCCCTCCAGGCATATTTTCTTAGTTCAGTCTTCATATCCATAGTATTATGGCGACGCTGCTAGAAATCCCTTTTGGGAATCCGCCATGCAGGAGGAGTACAACTCCCTCCTCAAGAACCAGACTTGGGATCTGGCTCCCCTTCCTTCTGGGAGGAAACTTGTCAGATGCAGATGGGTCTACAGGTCCAAGAGCGTAGTGGATGAACAGATTAACAGATACAAATCTAGGCTTATTTCCAAAGGCTTTCAGCAGATGCATGGTATTGACTATGATGAGACCTTCGCTCCAGTAGCGAAAATGGATTCCATATGATTGATACTTTCCATTACGACAACTAAGGGATGGGAAGTCCATAATATGGATGTGAAGAATGCATTTCTTCATGGTGATCTCTCTGAGGAGATCTATATGGACCATCCCCTGGGATTTATGAATGACTCATCTTTGGTATGTCGACTGAAGAAGTCCCTTTATGGCCTCAAGAAGGCTTTGAGGGAATGGTATGCCAAGATGTACTCCTACCTGTTTTCATAGAACTTTGTACGTTGTAAATATGACCCGAATGTCTACATGCCCGGGATGTCTGATTCACTTCTACTTTTAGCTATGTATGTTGATGATTTGCTGATCATCGGTTGCTCGAATTCAACGATTGTTGCAGTCAAGAGGATTTTACATGATAAGTTTTTAATGACGGACATGGGTCCGATACACTTCTTCCTTGTACTTGAGATCAGTCAGGATGCATCAGGCATGAAACTGTCTCAGGCCAAGTATGCACGAGATCTGCTTGAGAGATTTCACATGACAGACTACAAGTATGCTCCGAATCCTTTCCTATCATGAGTCAAACTTGAGGATGGCGGGGAGACTCCACTGGTTGACAACACACTATACAGACAACTAGTGGGGATCTTGTTGTATCTCACACACTCCAGACTAGACCTCTCATATGCAGTTGGTGCAGTTTCCAGGTTCATGGAGGAGCTACATGAGCTACATTGGAATGATGCAAAGCGTATCCTTCGATACGTACAGGGCATCATCACCTTTGGGATTCATTATGCAACAAAATCTACATTAGATCTCATCGGGTTTACTGATTTTGACTGGGCTGGCGATAGCACTGATCGCAAGTCCACATCTGGTTACTCACTCAGTCTTGGTTTTGGGCCTATATGTTGGTCGAGCAAGAAACAATATGCCATTGCTCTATCTACAACGGAGGTAGAGTACAGAGGGGTATTTAACATAACCATTCAGGCTATGTGGCTACAACATTTTCTCATTGATTTGGGCATTCAATTTCATTGGTGGATCGTCATCTAATGTGACAACCAAAGCACTCTGAAGTTCTGCAGAGATCCAGTTCAGAGGCAGTGAATGAAGTACATCGAGATCCACATGCACTACATCCAAGACTTATTACATGAGGGGATCATTGACCTACATTTCTTTCCTTTAGCAGAATAGACAAAAAACATCTTCACCAAGACCTTCACTAAGTAGAAGTTCCATTCTCTGCGAAGTCATATTGGAGTGAAGGACACAGTTTCCTAGCAACTGTAGTTCTTCTTTTTACATACATTGTACCTTGAAGGGGGGTATTCCCATGAGGTTTTCCCTCTTTCCTCACTTTATTTCAGTGTATCTTTTGTATTTGGGTACCTAACATGGCCTCGTTGCCGGGACCCATTCTTTATTTTTACCATAGTGATGTTCAGGGGGGGGGGGTGTTGGAGTTACTTTACACACACCTAGGATTTATTTTTCCTATGGTTTTTCCTTGTTTATTAGTCATAATTAGTCATTATCTAGTCTCCTATATTTTAGGGGAGAATATTCCACGTGGATAATATTCTCTTTCGATTGACACTTCAATTTGACTAGTTGAGTTGAGTTGAGATGTTGCATTGGTTTTGGCACCATGCAACATTGGGGTCAGCACCATGATAATGCACACTTGCCTTGGGATCATCACCAGACTGGCGCATGACCCTTGATTCATTGATCTACTCCTCACTACTCTTTGTTCAGTCAGTTAACTGAAGACTAGTTGATTAGTTAACTCAACTAGGTGGAAGTTCAGTCCTGTAACTACCTAAGAGACTAGACTAGGTGGAAGTTCATTCTTGTAACTAATGGTGTGTGTCAAGATTACTCTAGACCACCACTATGGTGCATTGATTCTCCTACAATGCGCATTGGTTGAGTTATACAGAGTATATCATGTGTAAATTATTCATTATTCATAACGGTTAATGAGAATTCTTCTACTCTTTATCTCCTTCTCCTTCTTTCTCAATTTCTCTCTGCAAATGTGTGTAGTATTTTATAGCTAGATCTATTCTGTACAAGTTCAACACATTTACATTTCCCTCACATAATGGGTGGGAAGAAAAAAATCAAAGTTGTAGGGGAAAAATCTTCGTGTGTAGTGTAGTTACTTATTATTTGTTATTTGTTGAAATGACAGGTTGTTGTATTTTTTTTTTGCAGAGGTGATTTAAGCAGGTTAGGGTTTCTTACAAAAAGTGTGTGCACGGAAGATAATTAAAGGCTGACAAGGGAAAAAAGAATTCATGAAGATGAAGTTGTTATCAAATTTCAAGTGATGCGTGTTGTGAGTTGTAGGAATTGTGGTGTTGGGATTCTGCAAATATGTGACAGAGGATAAGAAATCTTGTGCGTTATGTGTTGTATGGTAGGGAAGATTAGAAAATGATTCTTATTTTTCATCTACAGATGTGGATATTCAATTATGTTTTTTGGATAGATGCAATTAGTTTGTGTGCTTGTTTGCTAATGGTGTATGCTTCATGCATAATGCAAGTGTTGTGTTTTATAGGATTTTGCTATGGTGTTTTATAAAATCTTGTTTTTTTTTTTATCATATGCAGATAGTTTCATTTTTCGAAAGATATTGAGATGTGCAATGCGTTGTTTCTTATGTGTGGAAGTGTTTGCTTTGAAAATTTATGAGCATCTTGTGCAATTGTTATCGTTTTTCTATTGCTTGCAGAAAGTGGGTGGACGGAAAATAGTCAAAGTTGTAAGGGGAAAAAGCGTCATGCGTAGTGCAGTTACTTCTAGTCTTTTCCTAGTTGAAATGGATGGTTAGCTCTGTTTTTTTGTGCGCTGCATAGTTAGCTCTGTTCTATTGCTATCACAAAGTGGGTGGAAAGAAAACTGTCAAATTTGTAGGGGGGAAAGCATTGTGTGTAGTGTGATTACTTATTGTTTATTACTGGTTGAAATGGTTGGTTGTTGTATTATTTTTCTGCAAAGGTGATTTAAGTGTGTGCGTGAAAAACAATCAAAGGCCGAGACGAGAAAAAGGAGTTCATAAAGATGAAGTTGTTATCAATTTTCAAGTGTTGTGTGTTGTGAGTTGGAGGAATTGTGGTGTTGGCATTCTGTAAATCTATGTCAGAGGGTAAGAAATCTTGTGCATTGTGTGCTATATGGAAGGGAATATTAGAACTTGGTTATTATTTTTCATTTGCAGATATGGATATCCAATTAATTTTGTTGGAGATATGCAATTAGTTTGTGTGCTTGTTGGCTAAGTGTGTATGCTTCATGCATAGTGAAAGTGTTGTATTTTATAGGAGTCTGTTATGTTGCTTTATTAAATCTTATTCTTCTTTAAATCCTATTCTATTTTTCAAAATATATTGCGTAGCTCTATGTTCTGTGCTTGTGCAGGGATTTTTTCTTGGGCATCGAAATGTGAAATGTTTACAACTCCTGTGTGGATAATTTATAGCAATTCTTGTTTTGCGACTGTAGATATGGATATTTACCTATGTTTCTTGGATATATGCAATCAATTTGTGTGCTTCTTGTGTAATTGTATATGCTTTATTCATAGTTCAAGTGTTGTGTTTTATTGGACTTAGTTCTGATGTTTTGTTTAACGTTGTTGTGGTTCATCATATGCAAAATTCTATGTGTTGATATTTGTCTTTGAATTTCATTTGCATTTGAAGGTGCCTTGTACAATGAACATTTGGTCTATTTTCAATTGTTGCACGGATAGTTGATATTAATTCTGATGCATATGTGCATTTCGTCGCTTTCATAGGTCAAACTATATTGCGATGTGAAATGCATTGTTTCTTATGTGTGGAAGCATCTACTTTGACAATATGTGCACATGTCATGTAGTTGTATCTTATGTTCTTTGTGCAGGGATTTTGCATGGGACAATGAAAATTGGGTATGTTTTAGACTCATGTGTGGATAATTTATGGAAATTTCTTATTTTGCGTCTACAGGTATGAATTTTCTCCTATGTTTCTTGGATATTTGAAATTAGTTTGTGTGCTTGTCTAATAGTATATGCTTTATCCATAATGCAGGTGTTGTGTCTTATTGGACTTAGTTCTGGTGTTTTGTTTAACGCACTTGCCTTGCACAGTGAACATTTTGTTTGTTTTCAATTGTTGTATGGATAATTGATATCAATTTTGTGGCATTTGTGCATTGTGGTGCTTTGGCACGAAAACATTTGCAGTAGATTTGCGATGAACATGTGAGGCATTTGTGCATTGTGGTGCTTTGGCATTTCCATTTATATTTGGAAATGCACATAGCTGCATTTTTTTGAAAGAAATTTCTTAATGTCAGGAATATGATGCAATTGTTTCAATAAATAAGGTGTTGGTTTGTTTTTATATCATTGCAATGCTTGTGTATCTTTGTTGTCAAGGAAAAGTAACAAATGACATATTTCTCGATTTGGTAATTTGATGGAAGAGCAATGAAAATAGGAGGGAGACTTGGACCGCATAAAACAAATATTTTGCAAGTGTTCAATATTGGAATGTGCAATGTCTTGTTTCTTATGTGTGGAAAATTTTTCTTCGACGATTTGTCAACACCCCACATAGGTACGTGTTTTGTGCTTTGTAAAAGTTTTCTTCCTGGTATTGCAGTGCATTTGGACGTTGGAACTTGCGATATTTTTTGACTATGGATATTTTTCATGTTGATGTGACACTTTTGCTAAGGACATATGAAAGTGTTGGGTTTGGTTATGTCTTACACACCTCTGCTATGTGCAAATACATATTGCGTTGACAACCATGAGTTTTATTTTCATCTTCTCTATGAAAAAGTAATTTCAATTTTTGCGCATATATGAATTGTTGTGCTTCCATGTGTTGGCATTTGCAGCGATGAACATGTGTGAGAACTCAATGCAATAATGTATTTAGCATTTCCATTTATATTTGGAAATGCGGAAAGGTGCAATTTTTCGAAAGAAATTTGTTTATGTCAGGAGTCTAATGCAATCGTTTCAAGAAATAGGGTGCTGGTTTATTTGGATATCATTACAATGCACGTAAATCTTTGTTTTCAAGGAAAAACAAGAAATGATATTTTGCTCAATTTGGTAATTCGATGGAAGAGAAATAAAAATGGGAGTGAGACTTGGATTGCATAAAACAAATATTTTTCAAGTGTTCAATATTGGAATGTGCAATGTGTTGTTTCTTATGTGTAAAAACATTTTCTTCGACGATTTGTTGACGTCCCGCATAGGTATGTATTTTGTGCTTTGTACATGTTTTTTTCTTGGCATTGCAATGCTTTTAGACGTTTGCACTTTGTTATTCCCCATTTTTAGGGATAACTAAGGAGATGGTGTCTCGAGGCCCTTAGGTTGCATACATGGAGTACCAAGATATGCATTAAATGGAAGTTTCCACATACACGGATGGAGACCCACTTCACCACCATATCTCTTGGATTCATCATGATGGCATTCGCCACATCAACTTGCTTCCGGAAGATAGAGGGTCTTTCTCCATGAGGTACAAGTAAGGTATTGTGGTAAGTTCCACTTCAATACTGGAGGCATTTGAATATGTTGCATTAAATCTTCTCTTAATTATACAACATTTTCTTGGAAATTATGCTCTTTTCCTTGTTTCACCTTGGTGGTTGACATTGTGCCCTAGTAAGTGGTCACCCTTGGGGAAAGGTTTTCTACTAGGAGGTATCCTTGATGAGTCATTGTACCATTCTTGATCATACTTATCACTTTCCACACTTCATCCTTTTTCGTTCCCCCATCTTTTGGGATTTTTGAGTGTACTGACCCACAAAGGGATTGTACTTAATTTCATGGGAAGAAGGGGCTGAAGGCCCAGAGGGAAATGTAGCCGGAAAAAGATAAAAACCAAATTGTAACCTTCTAGATGCTCACCCAAAGAGGTCTTGAGAACAATGAAACATTTATCTTAAAAGAATTTGAAGACCTACAAAAGAAAACTCACATTATATAGATGTCCCTCTTGTTGAGGTGTGTACTCTTATATGATGTCCCTTTATTTCCATGCATATGGCACTCTGTGTACCTCTAACTTCAAGTGATGTTGAAATACTCGTTTCTTTCCATGTCTTATAGTACCCAATTGTTTTGGACTTCAATTAATAAATAGAAATAAAATGGGCTTGGAAAAAGGTTGCATTGAAAATGAAGGTGCAACACACCCTCTACAAAGGCACCCACAAATGAGATAATAAGAACCCTTGTATGTCATGAACCCCATGCCCATGATTCCCCCCCCCATCCACTTCATACTCTTTGTATGACTTAGGGAGGGTCCACTGTTGGTTACTCAAGTTCAAGGAAAGAATACAAGTGTTACAATCTAATATTAAACAAAGTTGTGGAAAGAATCAACGTAACAATTGATGAAACGGGCAGACCATAATCAAACAAAGAAGAAAACAAATCAATGGAACAACTGTTTGAAGAAGAAAATGAAAAATAAGAAGAAGAGGAAGATGAAGATGAAGAGAATCTGACAGAAGTAGAAGAGCAAGTTCAACAAGTATCTCCAAAGACACCTAGAAAACGAGTATAGAAGAATCATCCTTCAGATCA
>JZKD02S1653778.1:109728-125535 GCA_000966675.3 Picea glauca | reverse complement strand
ACTTAATACTCTTTGTATGACTTAGGGAGGGTCCACGTAGGAAACACTCCTTGACTTGAGGAATGATTAACCCAATAGGTCACCATGACAACCCTCCCATACCTAAACTTGGCAAGTTTCATAAGGTATTTGAGCACTTGTTTAATTTGAAAAGGTAGTTTTGATGCACATGTTTAGGTGGCTCTTGTATTAAATGTGATTTTAATTAGCATGATATATTGACTCGAGACCCTTGGAGGGAGCATTAATTTGTCTTTGTAGGAACTTGCTTGATGGGCATTAGTGAAGGAATAAGCCTAGCTTGGACCTTCATTGAGGCTTGAATCCCACATAGTGGATGCCATGACCCACACCTGGAGAGATGACAGATGATGGACGCTGTCTTTGGAGAAAAGAGAATACACCTTGAAGGAAGATACCTAGCCCTCATCTTGCCCAACAATTTTCTTTTGGAGGCCATGCACTACACTTTTGGGCTTGACGTCACCCTAGGGGCTAGGGTTTTGATGATGGTGATGAGGTTTAATTATGATTTGGCATGGTTGATGGAGATGAGGACATTTAGGATGGTGACACATGGCCTTTGGAGGCCCAACATCTTCTCCAAAAACTCAACGACTTGATTAAAATGCCAAGACGTCACCCTCTAGGGGCATGACATCATCTTTTTAGGTTTTCTTTTGTGTAAAAATCAAATTATTATTGTATAGGGGAAAAATTAAGGAAGTTGGCCTCCTTGTTTAAATTTTACCCTAAAGTTATGTGGACAAAATTTATTTTGAGGTCTTGTATAAATAAAAGACCCATATCATTTCATTTTCACAACATTCTCACTTGAGAATAAGACATTCTTGGATAAATGTTTCACCCTCTTTGGGAATATGGTATATCTCTCTCTCTTGTGAAAATTTATGGATAATTATCTTGTCTATTGTGGATCCAAGTGGTGCGCTACCTTCTTGGAGACTTCGCTTTGGCATGTTGATGAAATTTACTTGGTAGATGAAGATTTTATCTTGCTATCTTGTGGAATTGGTGAGGCATTTTCTGCATTTGTTGGTAATTTCTTCTTGTTTCATGTTATTATTGTTTAGAACCCTTAGAGGAGTATAAGGGCATACACCCTCCACCAAGTTCATCTTAATTTCTTTTGGATAAGTCATTTTTCAAGGTTGTTCAGAGGAGTAAAAGGGCTTGCACCCTCCTATATTTACCTTGTTGCATTTACTTTCTCTAGGGAGTAAAAAGGGTTACACCCCTAGAGAAGTAGTGGATCCAAATATTAAAACCAAGAATCCATAACCCAATATATTAAGCACTAATCTAAAATTGCATTGGAGAAACAAAATTGTTGCATTAGAAAATGTGATTTGTTGAGATATTGCATTTGTCTAAATTGGAATCAATTCTACATGCTATTAGCTTGCTTGAGCCACTAGGGCATCTTGCTTCGACAATGATTTTTTAATTTTGTTATAAAAATATGCTACAGCCACTAGGGATGCTTCAAAATCACTTATTAATCACTTATATCTCACTCTTCTACTATTGAAAATAGTTGGCAAGTAGTTATTATTAATCTACTTGGTATTGGTTTTCTCTTGGGAAATTTGTTTGTTGATTTATTTGAGTAGAAGTTGATGATGTAGAAAAGTTTTTTCTACAACCAATTGGATTCCTTAATATACTTATGATAACATCATTTTGCACCCTGATTTTACCATCAAAGTTTATGCTTAAGTACTGGAAAATTATCTACTTGTTTTGTGCTTCATTGTCCAATAAATATTTGGTGCTTTTGATGGTTAATTATGAAGTTAAAAACTTTTTTATTTACAGATATATATATTTGTTTACTGTTGTAATTCGGTAAAAACCTATCTTGTTTGTCCCTTTAATTATATGGCTTGTATCTCGATAAATTGTCTAGTCTCGGTAAGGTACACCACTCTCTTGCAGGTACACTTCACTTTGGAAACTTACCCTTATCAACATGATTATTTTCCAAGTCCTTTTCCACTTTTGAACTCTACCTATAGGGGTTTAACTTTCAATTACTTCACTTTCCATCTCAATCCCCATAGGGTCACCAAGATTCCCCCTTGTGGTGATTTATCATCACTAAAGTGAGGGGAGTATCCATCTAAGGTAACAATGGGTAGTTACTCCCATACTTGTCTCACATTTGTATATTGGGTCAGAATTTTCCCAACCTACAATATGTGCAATAACATTTTTGCACCATTGTCGGGGAGGATTTTGAATCCTCTTCTGTGCCCTAACGATGCTTTGGAAAGATTTGATCCCAAAGCCTTTACCCATAGCTTTCCTGGGAATTCCACTTGAGGGAACTTCCCCTTTCCATTTATTTCCTTTGGTGAGATAAATATCATCTAGTGACTCCACTGTCCCATAATCCATGATGAAAAATACCAGGTAGATGGATTACCCCAACCCCCCAACTCTGCCTAAAAATCGTAGAAAAGTATACAAACCTCCTAATCCTTTTCCCTTTCCCGCCTCCCCAGGTTCTTCAACTTTGTTTGTACCTTGTTCGCCAAGCATTCTCCAAAAACAGTGGGTCAAGGATGCATACAAGCCTTTAGATACAACAAATATCCCCGGATCACCTCATAAGATCCCAAAGGTTTTCAAGGAATGGCTTCCCACCTTTTTAGGAGAAGACTCGGTTATGACCGAGAATCATTTGGTTGCCTTTCTCAGTGCTTTTGAAACTTATGACCAACATGAAGACGTACTTATGAGACTTTTCTCTTATTCTCTCATTGGGAAGGCCAAAAAATGGTATAACAATATTTCACCATGGGAAATTACCAGCTAGGATATCTTTCAAAATCTATTTATTAAGAGATTCACAAAAAGAAAATATTGCATATCCATTTATGATCGACTCTATCACTGCAAGAGGACACCATCGAAAATCATACATTCTTTTAATGACCGATTCAACACACTTGTAAAGATATTTCCACATAATTCTAATCCCAGGGTAAATTCATGAAGGTGGGTAACACTTTCGTGAGAATCGGGTCTCCCAAATTCCGAAGACCTTTTTTCGGCCGAACTAATATTTTTTTCGACCGAACTTTTGAACGTCAAATCAAATGGTACTGTGACGATGCCCTCGATTTTCGTGTACAATTTTAGCCGGATGAATTTTTTTCATCCGGTAACATCTTTTCGGTCAAAAGATATTTTGTCTGAAAGGTTCTTTTGACCGAAAATGGGTTTATATATTACTTTCACATCACGACTGTTATAGTGTTTTTGAGTTCTTGGTTAGTTGATAGTGTTGGCGATAACGCTAAGCAATTGTGTTGGCGATAATGCTATGTGATATTGTTGCACGTCATTGCTATGGGTGGGTGGACGGGCGGTCGAGTGGACGTTGCAGCTGCGGGCGGGTGGGTGTTGGAGCTGCGGGCGTCTGGTCCAGGTAAATTTTTGTCTTCTATCAAAATAGTTTCGACACAATAATTTAACAGTAATTTTCTTGAGGCGTTGTCGATAAGGTTTACTAGTAAATTTTTAATTTTGTCTAAAGCATTAGCCTCTCTCTATCAGTAAGTATACAACTATCACTCTACGCTCTCTATCTAATTCTCTTGGAAAGACACAAAAAATACAAAAAATTCATGAGCAAAGAAATACCAATGCCTGCCATTATAACCATAACTCTAGGTTTAGAGAGAGGCATTGAATGTATACCATTGGCCATTTCCCCCTTGAAATGCAACAACCAGAGACCAATTAAAAGATAAAATTAAGTTGATACTACCCACAATAAATGATAACGTCCTCAAACTTAGAACTGATGATGCAAAGCTCAACATTTGGCAAACATGGGTGTAATTGGCATTGAAATTTACCAGAGCTTTGACAAGAAACATATTGGCGGGAAATCCTGTTTTTTTACTCTCAAGAAGATGGTTTCTTATTGCCCTTCTGGTTATCAGGGCGCTATAGAAGCCATCTATTCTTAAAAAAAAAGTTAGTACAACGTTGATTACAACTTCTTCTAACCTTGGAAATATTACTGTAATACCTTTGTATATTTCTATTGTTGAGAGTCCTCCACTCTTATGCATGTAATTTTGAAGGGCATAAGAAGCCGTGAATGACTCCATCAACAGATCTGGTTTCTTCATCTTCATACCTTGAATATTTTAAATAATTGATCAACAACTTTGTCCACTTATCCAATTATCATTATCCAATTTATTAAATTATTAATTTTTGTTCATCATTTTATCCAATTACAGTGTCCAATTTTTGTTCAAACGTGTTAGTGATGAACTTCTAAATTTTAGGTGGGTGTTTGAGCAATTGTAGAATGAATGGTTTGTTGACGAGAGTTCATTTTTATTGTTAAAGAAGTTTGATATGTACTTTTTGGGTGTTTTAGAAATGTTGCTTACACCCTCCCTCATTCTACCATTCCATTGTGCATCCAACAAATTCTATTACCTTGCGCTCTCACCTCCAAAGTCTGTGTAAGCATTGGATCAACCCATTTTTCATTCTATCCATCAAAATTCAAATCTTCTCCATCCATTTGTGATCCTGCAACCCGTTGTACCTTTTTGTATGAACCAAAGTGAAAATCATCCCTCACAACTCCCACAATCCACTTTTCCAGTTCAAAATGTCAGCTACACAACCTGTTGGAATGCCTATAGCGATTACAAAGGAGACCCCTGACAAATGCCTCCAACTGCACAGTCAATTCTAGAACTGGTTGTACATGAAGCCTTTGCTAGTTAGATATCCCAAGTAATGGAGGTGGAGACATAGAAAACTTAATAGGAGAACTTGATAGATAGAGATGGAGATAGATATGAACCTTGGTTATCTATTATTTACTTATAAGGAGCCATGCACCCGGTGCATGCTAATGAAACCCACAGGGACTTATTGAACCTATATCATTATAATTTAGTCAAGGATGTTGTCCCCCCAAGTGTATAACTTACCATAACTTTTCCATTGATGATGTGAGCACTATATCCCTGAATAACGAATCATAGTGTATAGGAATGGTATCCTAGTCTTGTCCCTTACTCCCTATTTATTTGAAAGGATGGTATTCTTATGCATCGGGATCTGTTTTGGCAAGATATATAGGTTAAAACAATTATAGGCTTGATTTTTTGTTCTTCGTAATTCAATTTTAGTATTTTTTATTTTCTTCATAATTCAATTTTAGTATTAAACGAAAATCTAAATTTGTTTTGTTTATGATGAATTTGCCTTCATAGCTTAGTTACTTTTCTTTTCAACTGAGTATCCACATCCGATATGATTCTAATTAGGTTTCCCCTTTTCTACTTTATACAATAAACAAGGTTTCTCTTTTGGAGTATATGCTGTCAACTGTGTTTGTTTGGGTTAACTATAAGTCCTTAGACATGTTGTGATTTGCAAATCTCAAAGTTGTGTTGATTAATATTTAGTGAATATTTTTTATTTTTTACATTGAGATTGTTTTATAATGATTTAAATATCGAGATTGTGTGATAATGATTTAAATATCCAGTTAGTAATTTTACAACTTTATATTGAGATTGCATTATTTGTATTGGATAGCTTTTCATATTTTATTTTCTTGTTATTGGAAATATAATATAGAACTAAATAATTATTACATGGTGAAATGGAAATCAATTATGTGGTGTAATGTTTAATAAATTATGATAAATGTTAAAACATATTTTTATTTTGTTATTCTTTGTTGAAATATAATACAAAAGTAGAAGATTATTACATGGTGAAATTGACACCAATCTTGTGGAGCAATTTTTATTAAATTCTTATAAATGTTAGAATAGATTTTTACTATATTAATTTGGAACTAATGTTTATAGTCAATGTACAATTATGGTTTCTAACATTTTTTATCTGAAATTTAAATTCTTTTATTGGGAAATTATGAATTCAAATAAAATTTATATTTGGGTTAATTAAACATTTAGCTCACATATAATATATGTGAGCTAGGTCACATATAATATATGTAAGATACATATAATATATGTGAGCTAGCTCACATATATTATGTGTGAGATAGCTCACATATATTATGTGTGAGCTAGCTCACATATAATATATGTGAGGCCCTGTCCCTGTAATAGCAAGATTTGTTTCACCCTATGCAATCTTGCACATAAGGTCTTTTTACATTTCTCTATGCAGACTTGTCATCCCTTTTTGCAAGTTACAGAGCTAAAAAATACATTTTTTCCACTTGTACGCACCTTGCCTACTATACAACATGTGTATACGCAGGTTGCTCTACTACAGCCCACGTACATCAGGATTTTTGCCCAAAAATGAAAAATGGAGTCGAGTTTCCATGTCACGGCAGGAGATCTATGATCCTTGGACTTCCATATACTGGAAACGTTCCGACTCGTCCCTTCAGTTCCATTTGAAGGCTATAAATGAGCAAATTTCGAGCTATGGAAAAAGGAGAAAGAATTCAACTTTGAGAGAAAAGTTACTCTAGAGAAATTATTTACTTCATATTGAGTCTGCATCCCTTTGTCCTTTAAGTCTGAACATAGTGTTTAGCCCCCAAGGTCTTCCCTTATTGATTGATAACCTCATTGTCTCTCTTCTATGAGCTTGCCTTTGGTGGAGGATTGAAGTGGTGGAGGCCCAACTGGAAGGAACTTAGTTTCTAGGTTCCGAACTGTGTCAACACGAAAGTCTGTAACTTTCCTACTTCTGTTGATCATATATTAATAGAAATACTCTTTTCCCGTGCAATTGATATCCCAAAAATATTTGAATTATTATCCATGGGTGTATTTGTTATGTATATTAATGGATTATGCTATCTAATGTGCTAACCTTTTATATTATCACCATATGCTTGCTTTGCTTGGTTGTTGATAAATAGTTGCAGGTATATAGCTTTGGGTCAAAGTGCTCAATGGTGGACTTCATCAAACATATGGACGAGGTAGGACTTTTATCTTATCTCGCCAACATATTGGTTTATATAGCATGTTTTGGGATAGAGTTGATTTCTGCATTCATTCCGTCTGTTGTGGTTTGCCCTAGTCATAGAGAGTTTTTCTCTAGTAACAAAATTGGAGACCATATTGGGGATTGACATTCTTTATTAGGGGTTGGAGTACTTTTCTCCTTAGATTTCTCTCATTCCTTTTTTGTTTCTTGTCGTATCATTGTTTGACAGCCTCTATTCATTTAGGGTCTAAGTTTTCATCCTTCTCCCTTGCCTGGATTTGTTTAAACATATATGCGTCTTTTTGCTTGGCAGTCGCATATATACGCGGGATTTCCTTCTGTAAGTTGCGTACATAGACTTTGTTTCTCTGAACAGTCACATACATCGAACTCTTGTGCTTTTTTACTAAGTTTGGTGGTTGTTGGGTGGGATTTGATGTTTTCTGAGGCTTCTTAGGTCTCTGTAGTGACGGTTGAGTGTCTATGGGATGACAGGAAACCTGTCTGGGGTTGAATTTTTGGGTGAAGTATTTCTCATCACCTTTTCATTTTGATTGTCCTTGTACATTGGGCTGGGTGTTATGCTCCTTGGTATTCTGCTTGAGTTATCTCTTTCTATACACAATAGAGTTTATATATCAAGTTTCTTTTCAGTCCATGCATTTTCATTTTTATTATATTGAAAATACAAAAATATTAGGCATTTTGCATTGCTTGGCATTTTGGTATTTTGAGTCCTTATCATTAGCTTAGTGCATGTAATGAAAGATTGCATTTTTACTTCAGAAATGCAGTGTTGAATTTGAAAATTGCATTGTCTTCAGAAGCATATCATTCATTGAAAATTGAAGTTAGGACTTTGCATTGTATTCATATTTACTTTACTTGTTGAGTCATAACATCATGAGTTTCACTACCATACCATTTTGAGTAAGAACAACCATTAAAAGTAACGCTATAACTTAAAATTGATTAGTCACGATTTTATTTTCTAGGGTGCACAAACTAGCTTAGGATTTAGTGCCTTGGAATAGGATTTTGTGAGTAAACTTCTCCAAGGAAATTAAATCAACATATGTGTTTGACAGAGGGAGTGGAGAAATCCATTGCATAATCGATAATATTAGGAGGCTTCACTCACACCAGAGTTAATCACGAGATTGCGCAAAGTTGGTTGAAGGGATATCCCCTCGATACCTTCTTAGAGTCAGAGATATTTTTGGGGATCTATTCGTATCTGGAGATCTTTCTAATGCCTTTACCTCTGTGAGAGGTGGTACTTTCAAGGTTTCAGGCTTTTCTACCCTGCCCATATGGTAGACCTAACTTACGATTGCTCACCTGTGCATTGGTTATATATTGGTTGCTTAGTTGCTTGACTTAGGTGCCACATAGGTTACTTGTAGGGGTTATTCTACAGGTACCTTGGGTCAGATAAGGGTCAGACAACACACAGCCTTTATGGAGGATTACCTCTCTGAGGGGATCTGGTTGACTGGTTGTTAAGCCCACGAGGGCCCTTATAACTGATTCTAATACCTCCGATCTTTAGCAGGGAGTCGCAGGCCCCTCTTGGGTGAGACATCCCTTCTTTAGGGAGGGAGGCCACTTTCAACCACTTTACCCCGTTTGTGTGCATATTGGTCATTTGATTTTTTGGTGTGCTCTTTGATTACTATTTTGCCTTAGGATTTATTTTTTTTGTATTTAGAGTCTTAAGTCATCGTGGAGTCGGACCAACATCCCCGCCGGTCTCATCGCTTGTTACAGTTACCACTAGATTTTGAGTCTTTTCCTTCTAAAAGGCGTAGAGTTATTAGACATGGTACATACACTTCCACTTTTCAGACTTGTGATTATACAAGGATGAGTACTAAACTGAGTCATTAGAACACTAGGATCCCTTTGACTCCTACACCTACTATAGTTAATTGCACCCCTTCGACTCCTGCAACCACAATGGTTGTAGTGCCAGAGGCACCTATCATTACCATGGCTCGGCCTATAATGAATGCTCAATCTCTCACCTTGAGCCCATTTGGGTCTCTTGGTCACTCACTGGGCTATCATATTTAGTCCATCCCTATAGCCTCTAGTCCTTTTTCCTATGGTATGCTGAATTTTACTTCGCATTTTCTGAATGCCATCCCGACTTTTGGCCTTGATGCTAGCGTTGGAATTGGGGGAACTACACCTCCTTATACTCCTTTTTCATTTGGTGGTTCTAAAATACCTCAAATGACTCCTAATGTGGGAGGTATTCCTTCTTTTAACCACGGGTCTAATCCTCTTGCTTCTGGGTGGAGCAATCAACCTGGCAGACAAGCTTATGCTCAATTTCCATCCTATACCCTCACATCCTCAGTGTCGATTTCGACCAATACGTTTGGCATGATGAATCCACCTCTATCCTCTGGATTCACACCCGGAGGAGGTCAGTTTCATGCTTTGGGCAACCCACAACCCGGATCCAATCCGGCTAGGGGAAATTTTTATAACCCCCATCAGAACATTCCTACTGGAGTGATGCCAAACCAACCTTTTATGAATCATCCTAGAGGAGGTTCTTACAATCCCTACTGGGGACATGGTGTTTACCAGAACCCTAGTTGGACTGCAATTCCTCAAACACAATCCTTCCATGGAGCTTGGGGCCAGATGCTGCAACCCCATCTCTATTTTCTGGCCATGCTTAACCTACCAGACTTGTCTAAGTTGATGAATGACCCTATGATTCACGATCCTACATGGACCCCCATCCCCACCAAGCTTCCTTCGAACATCACGAAGTTCGAAGGTAAGAATGGGAAGGATCCCGGTGATCACATCACCACCTTTCACCTATGGTGCTCCTCGAATTCCCTTAACGACGATTCTATTCGGTTAAGATTTTTTCAACACACCCTCATTGGAGTTGTTGTGAAATGGTATATTGAGCTACCTAGGGGGGCATATGGGACCTTTAGTCATATAGTGTTGGTCTTCCTTAACCACTTCCAGTTGTTGGTTCATTACGATGTTGGCCTAGAACTTCTGTCTACTTTACGCCAGGACACAACCACTCATATCTTGGATCATATCCAGGAGTGGTGTAGACAGAAGAGGTTGATTAAGACCTCCATACCCTCAGCCTTTCTTTTAGAATGGTTCCTTAAGTCTTTGCATCCTCCTATCTCGAAGGATGTTGCTACATCCAAGGTTACCACTGAGGAAAAAATGATCTTTAAAGCCCAACAGTTAGATCTTATATACGCTTAGTCTGGGATGTTATACCACATTCTTTCGGACGCACCATGGTCAACCTATGACCCTAGACAAAAGATCAGACCTCATGCCGATTGCATTGTAGGCTCCACCAATGTAAAATTCGTAGAATCGGTGACAAGACATTTGAAAGAGTTGTCTCTAAACCAGTCTGCAGGAGGGCCAAATTCGTCTATGTCTTCCAACCCCACTCAGTCGTCAGATGTACATTCTGTGCAATCGTCGGTCGACCCAAATGGTAACCAACAACTAGGTGGGAATAAGAATAAAGGATGTAATAATAATCATAAGGGTGGGAAAAATGGTAATAAACCCAAGGACAATGGTAATAATGAGAAGACAAATAATAATGCTGGAGAGGGAAAGAAAGAAAGGCATAAGGTGAAATTTCCATGTAAGATTTCTACAAACAATCACCTTACTCATTTATGCCCCAAACTTGTGGAAGCTACGAGGATATTATCTCTACCACCCACTGTGATGATGAATCCTTTTCCACATAACCAGCACATGGCCTTGAGATCTTCAAATGCCGGAAATGCGGCTGGTGGGAGTCAAAACCCATCGTTGCAAGATGACGATCATTTTTGTATCAATATGGTCGATGAGAAAGTTAAAGTAGCCACTCAATCTTGAGATTATAGTTCTTCATAGGATATACTTGGTCTAGAATCTCCTCCTCCTCCTCTGGAGATGAATTTACAGATTGAAAAACCAGAGCCACCGCCTCATATTCCGAAAGGAGTACTCAAGCGCTCTACCCAAAATCCAAATGCTAGAGCCACCCAAAACTACTCTATTTTTGAGGACCTGGGTCAAACCCCTTGTGCGATGTCGGCTTTGGAGGTACTCCAAACGTGTCCTTCACAGAGGAATGCCTTAATATCTACGTTAGGAGATCTAGAACCCAGTCGCTCAAAAGTTATCATGTTTGACATCACAGATGTGAAACCTCCCTTTCCTTACCATGTGGCATTCCAAATCCACGTGGGGTACTCAAAGTATACCATCAAATGCATAGTTGTTGATGAAGGCGCTGCTACATGTGTGATGTCCTTGATCTGTTGGAAAGCTCTCGGTTCTTTGACTCTTTCCAAGTCATCGAACATATTGACTACTTTTGATGGTCATTCCTTCCACCCTCACGGTATTCTTCCTGCATTTCTGGTCCAGTTGGGTGGGAAGACGGTAGAGGTGGAGGTTGAGGTAGTTGATACGCCTCTTGATTATAAGTTGTTACTAGGACGCAATTGGACCTATGCTACGGTCATCGTCGTATCATTTGTCTTTCGCACTCTTTTCTTTCCTCATGATGGGAAGATCATGACGATCGACCAGTTATCCTTTGCTTATGCTAGTCCCAATGCATCTGTTGGACCGTCGATCCCTGTGATCGACAATTCCCAGCTGACAACTAAGAATGTTGGTGTCATAATGTATTCTTCTCTTATGGGCACTTTCAACTTCATGGCACAGATTCACCACATTTACGCCATGTCCAGTAGGCCAGTTTCAACGGAGAAGTCCATATTTTTCCACACTTCCTATTTTAACGATCCATGGAACCTACCTTCCTCAACTTCGTCTTGTAAGGGTCAGTCACATGTTGGAATGGCCATGCCACTATCAGTAGAAAAGATTACGTATCAAGTTGTTCTTGACTCTTCTATCGATCCCGATCTTGTTACCTCACCAACGGACGAGGAGGATCCTGTTCTGAAGCTCGTGTGGGCCACTTAGTTGTCTCGTTCACATGATTTCCTCGATGAGAATTTTCCCTCGGACAAATCCATGAATGATTCCGACAAACCTTGGGATGATATGCATTATCGCTCGTATTTTCTCCTAGAGCTTGAAAGAATTGAACAATATGAATTTCGATCCACTTTGAGTGAGACAGTCGGTCACGCCGTAGTTCCACTCGATACACATGACATTTATTCTGAAGGAAATATGGTGAGTATTTATCCTACCATCACGATCAATATCTCTCATACCCCTAGCAAGATTGAAAATGTACATATCGGTGTGGATTGTTCAACAGAAGAAATCTTGATCTACACCGAAATCTTCAAGGAATTTCGAGATGTGTTTTCTTGGTCATATGAAGAGATGCTAGGAATCGACCCTCGTATTGTCAAGCATGAGATTAGAACTTACCTAAATGATAAACCTATTCGACAATGTCTTAGAGTTTTCAATCCCCGGAAGGCCCCTGCTATTAAGGAAGAAGTGGAGAAGCTACTTAACGTTGTCTTCATCTACCTGGTTCCCTTGACTGAGTGGGTATCCAATCCTGTTCCTGTGAATATGAAGCAAGGAACCATCCGTGTGTGCATGGAATTTTGTGACCTGAACAAGGCATGTCTTAAAGATAACTTCCCGACACCTTTCAGTGATTGAGTGGGCCTCCCTCGCTAAAGAAGGTGTGCCTCATCCAAGAGGGACCTAAGACTCCTCGCTAAAGTTTGGAGGTAACAGAATTAGTTATAAGGGCTCTCGTAGGCTTAACAACCAGCCGGTTGGATCCCCCCGAAGAGGTAATATTCCATAAAGGTTGTGTGTTGTCTGACCCCTATCTGACTCAGGATACAAGCAAAATAACCGCTGCAAGTAACCTATGAGATACCTAAGTCAAGAAACTAATCAACCACTCTATAACTGATGCACAGGTGAACAGTCGTAAGTCTGGATTACCGTATGGGTAGGGTAGCAAAGCCCGAAAGAATCGCCTCTCACAGAGGTATGGATACTAGCAAGATCCCCAAATACGAATAAATCCACAGAAATATCTTTGACTCTAGGTGAGTATCCAGGGGTTATCCCTTCAACAAACTTCGCACGACCTCATGCTTAACTCTGGTGTGAGAGGAGCCTCCTGATATTACCAATTATACAATGGACTTCTCAACTCCCTGTCTCAGACAGATATGTTGATTTAATTGCCTTGGAGAAGTTTACTCAAAAAATCCTATTCCAAGGCACTAAATCCTAGGCTAGTTTGTGCACCCTAAAAAATAAAATCGTGACTAATCAATTTT
This sequence comes from Picea glauca, assembly GCA_000966675.3. Lineage (NCBI taxonomy): Eukaryota > Viridiplantae > Streptophyta > Pinopsida > Pinales > Pinaceae > Picea > Picea glauca. The sequence goes on along the minus strand of JZKD02S1653778.1, from coordinate 112,237 downwards.
AGTTTAAAGCATAAATTTTATTGGCCGTGATTACTCAAAAAATTATGGAAGTGAAACTTATGATGTTCTGACTCTGCAAGAAAAATAAATATGGATATAATGCAAAGCCTATCTTTAACTTTTCAATAAATGATATGCTAATAAAACAATGCAGTCTTCAATTTCAACTCTGCAATTCAGAAATAAAATGCAATCTCTCGCTAAATGCGCTAAGTTAATGATAAAGATTCAAATACAAAAATGCCAACCAATGCAAAATGCCTATATTTTTTTGTATTTTCAATATACTAAAAAGGAAAATGCATGGACTGATAAGCAACCTGATACATAAATCCCGCTGTGTATAAAAGCAATCACTTGAGAAAATACCAAGCAGCTAAGCAGACAACCCAGATACCAAGGAAAAATTAAAAATAGAAAACAAAGAGAAAGACTACGCCCAAAAATTCAACTCCAAACAGGCTTCCTGTCATCTCAGATAATCTCAATAGGTACTACAGAGACCTAAGGAGACTCAACAATATTCAAATCCTACCCAGCAATCACTAACCAAGAAAAAAGTCAAGGGGAAGTGGTATACGTGACTGTTTAGGAGAACATAGCGTATATACACTTCTTGCAGTGAGACAACAAGTGTGTATACGCGACTGTCAAGGAAAAAAGGGCGTATAAGTTTTAAAACAAGGCCAGGCAAGGGTAAAAGGCTGAAAACTCAGACTCAGAGTGAACAAAATCTGTCAAGCAGTGATACGACAAGAAACACAAAGGAAAAAAGAACAATGCAAGAAGAAAAAGTACTTCAACCCTTAGAAGGAAGATCTCTCGCCAGTGGAGTCGCCATTTCTGTTACAAGGGAAAAACTGTGTATGGCCAAAGGTAAACCACAACAGACAGGTATGACTGCAGAAATCAACCCAATTTCAACATTTTCTATATAAACTGATGAGCAATATAAGAAAGAGGCCTACCTCGATCCAACGTTTGATGACGTTCCACCGTTGAGCACTTTGACCCAAGGCTTTATACCTATAAGAAGTTCTCAACAAACAAGAAAGACAAGTATATAGTGATGATATAAAAGGGGTTAGCACATCATATAGCATAATCCATTAATAAACATTACAAACATGCCTATGGATAATAACCATATATTTCCAAGATATCAATAGGACGGGAAGGAGTATTTCTATTAATAATTGATCAGCAGAAGTGTCAACATTACAGACTTCCATGTCGGCAATATTCGAAACCAATAAACCAGGTTCCTTCCAACTGGGTCTCCACCACTTCAATCATCCACCAAAGGAAATCTCATAGGAAAGAGGCAATGAGTTCCTATCAACAATAAGGGAAGAGCTTGGGGGTTGAACACTCTGTTCAGACTTGAGAGACAAAGGGATGCAGACTCAATATGAAGTAATTTCTCCAGAGTAACTTTCCTCTCAAAGTTGAATTCTTTCTCCTCTTTTTCCATAGCTCGAAATTGTTCTCTTATAGCCTTCAAAATGCAACTGAAGGGCCGATTCAGAATGCTTCCATTATATGGAAGGCAAAGGATCATAAATCTTCCGTCGTGGCATGGAAACCCAACCTCATTTTGTATTTTTTGGCACAAATCCTGATATACACGAGCTGTAGTGGAGCAGCAAGCGTATACGCATCTTGCATAGCAGGTAGGGAGAGTATATGTCGAAAAATTTATATTTTTAGCTCTGGATTGATAAAAAATAGATGATAAGTCTGCATAGGGAAATGGAAAAAGGCCCTCTGTGAAAGATAGCAATCGTGAGGCAAATCTTGCTATAACACTTTTATCTAGGATGAGTGAGCCTGGGAGTCTTTCGATGCTATGAAGAAATCCTTGGTATCAGCGCCTCTGCTGAATTCTCCTAACTGTTATCACTCCAGGAAACTCTCCTAGGCTGTAAGTCAGAGATGCCTGGTAACTCAATCTTTTTAGGAACTATTTTCACAATAATGTGTTGGGGTTTTGGATCAAGATGAACATCTGAAACTCTGAGTTATATTCTCAAGACAGTCTTAACTATAATCATGCAACACAAGGCCTTCAAGAGCTATTGTCAGATAGGTTTGAATAAYAGGTGGATGAGAAAACTAATCAATCAACCAGAACATATATAAAACCATATATATATGATGGGTCAACAAACTAGCCAAGGATGCTTGTGATTCTTTCTTAATAACCAAAAGTAAGATGACAGTTACCAGGGTCATTAAACAGAGACAAAAGAATTAATTCCACTCATAAGCATAGAGATAGATGAAAGAAAGTTTGACAGTAACAAAGAAAGAATCTTGCTGGCTGATATATTAAAGAAATTGTCTTGTTACAAAATAGTAGCATCTAGAACTCAAAATCGAACCCCTGGTTCCTATTCTATCCTAAGCTTTATAGCTTTACAAAGTAGTTATGAGATCCTGAAAACATGGATCAAATAAGCTAAAAATAGTAAATCAAAATCTGATTGCAAAAGATGTGGGATGATCC
>JZKD02S1653778.1:55505-76000 GCA_000966675.3 Picea glauca | reverse complement strand
AGTCTTTGGTTTCTTTTTGAGCTTTCAATATATTTATTCAAGAAAATGTGAAATAAAAATTATAGTTTCTAACTTATAATTTAAATTTTGTTTGATTTGGAAATATGGTTGAAAACAGTCAAAACAAGTCATCAAATTTTATAGTTTCTTATGAAATTTCACAATGAAATGATAGTCCAACACTAAACTGGTTATGTTAGTCTTTGGTTTCTTTTCGAGCTTTCAATACATTTATTCAAGAAAATGTGAAATAAAAATGTGTACTTTGTAATAAAAATTGAAACAAAAACATGATTTAGAATGTAAAATTAAAATATACTTTAATATAAGTAAACGATTTTCATTAAAATTTATATTGATATAATTTTTTATGTATCGAAAATGGTAGAAAATGGTTGATCTGGAAATTATCAATCCTTTGCACATTGGAAGTATTCACTAATTCCATTCATATGACACCTACCATTAATGGAAGTATTCACTATATAATTAATGGAAGTATTCACTATGGCATTCCAACACTAAAGTGGTTATGTTAGTCTTTGGTTTCTTTTCGATCTTTCAATATATTTATTCAAGAAAATGTGAAATAAAAATATGTACTTTGAAATAAAAATTGAAATAAAAATTGAAATAAAAAGATGATTTAGAACCTATTTTAATATGTAAAATTAAAATATACTTTAATATAAGTAAGCGATTTTCATTAAAATTTATATTGATATAAAATGTTTTTGTATCGAAAAGGGTATAAAATGGTTGATGGAAATTATCAATCCTTTGCACATTTGAAGTATTCACTAATGCCATTAATATGACACCTACCATTAATTCAATTAAAATTATGAAAATCTAAATGCAGCAAACCAAGCCTTAGTAGATGGCCTCTTATTTTTTATTTTTTGTTATCACGCCACAAAATCAAATTCGTTTTCAACTTAAGTTTTTTTCAATCAAAATCAATGAAAACTATGTTTAATGTGTAGAATATAAGTAACTTGTTACCTTTTCATCATACACATTTTTATTTCAATTTGCTTCAAGATATTGAAATCTAAATGCAGAAATTTAACAATTTAATATAATATCAACACTTTGGGAATCAAAATTCACAATTTCATAATTAAAATTGATATTTTTTAAGATGACTTAATTTTTTTTTAATTATGATGATAATCATATGTATTACCTTGAATTCTTTAATTAGGATGTTGATAATACACTTTAAGATGTCTTTAAAGTTTTTATAAGCCATCAATAAACCCTTATAATGACATGGAAATGGATCCTAGTTTTGATATGAAGTTATTATATTCATATGAAAAAGCATTGAACACTCAAATTGCAAATAATGAATGCAAATCCTATATGTAGTAAATTGGTTACATGCATTAAAGGATTTGTGTATACGATTTGGATAATTGGTAGGATTAAAGTATAATCATCCAAAGTATAGGTCAATTTAGGTTCCCTAGATACAATCTATAGGTTCTTCCCTCAAATTGTAAATAAGGCTTGGTAAATTTTATAACTCATCAAAAATACAATTTTTCTTAATTGAATGGACCATGAAAGTAAAATAAACTAGAAATGATTCTAAAATCCTAGATATTCATAAATACGTGTACTTTCAATGCAAAATATAAAATTTTCGAATGCAAATGTCACTTGTTTAAAGAAATCGTAATGGTATTCCATCTTCAATTATTCGTTCATGATCGGCTTTGGACATTTTCCATTTTCTAACTTTTGTTTTTTTTCTTGATTGAACTTCTATTAACTTTATGCACGCTGCACATACCAAATGACTATATTGACAACTTATGACATCTGACTGGTAGTCTTGAAAGTGAACATGAGTATCGGTTTGATGGGTTTCTTGAAAAAAATATCATTTCAATACGATGGATCCTCTTTCATATATAAAACTGTTATCATCAAAATCTTATAATAACCTCATATTTTGTTCTATGCATCACATCAAATAATATTTCACGTTTTCAGTGTTGTCTACAGGTGCAACCACGACAAAGAAATATTCTACAAATAATTTGATATATTGGACAACAAATAGCTCATGTTAGATTATCACACAAGTACATCTACAAGTTATTTGAAAAAATTTAAACATAAAAATAACCTTCTCTAACAAGATCAGAAACTCTATCGCCATCAACTGACACTACAATTTCATTTGATTCCATATCCTCTGAGATTGCAAGTGGCATTTTCCCTTTTCTATTAAGTTCAGTATGTCTCCAAGTTTTAACATATTCTTCATTTTCATTTTCACAAATCTCCATGGATTATGTGTCGTCCTTGCAAACTGAAAAAAAAACAAGACTCATTTCTTCTATCAAATGAAAATACATTTTGTTAGCATTTTGTTTTGACTGAATGCATTTTTCGTGTCCCATGTATTGTACTGACTTCATATGGGATTGAGCTATTTACATCTTGTATTCCAACATACCAAAAAAAACTGCACAAGACAAGAATTTGTTAACGTGAAATCTCTCAGGAAAATGATTGAAGATTGAATATAAATTTGAACACGTGAATAAAAATATCATGTGTACATGTGTAACATGTATATATAGACACACCTATGCAAATACCTTGACGGATTATTTTCATGGATTAGCATCATTTTTCACCATTCAACAACTTTATCAGTGGATTCAAATAGATCGGCATGAGGGTTCATCTGATACCTTCGAAGTGCTCGTTTTACACATGCCCTTGCATCGTCGTGCTCTCCTTTTCCATGACTAGTCTCAACAAAATTCCAACAATGTGTAATGTTTTAGTTTTTATGAAGACGACACAACCAATAGAATGATCGTGAGATTTGAACTGACCCACACACCCATCTAACCATATCCAATGTCGATCGAATCTGATTCCGCGTTCTTTCAATGAATCATAAAATTTATCAAAACAATGTTGTACATAATGTGTGTCATTTTCTCGATCATCACTTATATAAAATTGATATTCTTTAATAACATGTTGATTGTCGTTGGTGATTTCTATGTTATCAAGACTCTGTTGAGCATGTCTATATAGAACGTGGACAAATATAGTGACTTGATCATAATGATAATATTCACTCTGTATTTATTTTTGTGCAACGAATGTGTAATTCTCTATAGAATCAACTACAGACAAAATTTTCCTTGGTGGAAACACTTCACGGGATTGTTTGAATTGTAGGTCTTTCCATCGAGCTCTATGTGAATACTTGGTGTATTTATAAATTTCTTCCTCAAAAATTTTCAAAAAAATCTATCACACATATTTTATATACTTTCAAATCAATCTTTTTGGAAATAACATTTGAAGAATGTGGAGTCATGTCGTTGATATATTTAGATCTCTTCCAATTGAATTTTATATTAGAAAATGATTGATCATTCATATAAATATGATACTTTGAGTGAAACAAACTTAGATTTCCACAACAATCACATTTATTTCCACCAACAAATTTGTTTTGGTAAAACAATTCATCACCTTCTCTTTCACATAGAATTTCAGATATAAAATCACGGAATGTGGAAGGAGGAGGTGAACTTGGCCATAAAGTTTTACCAAAATCAAGAAAAGTGTCGTAATATAACTCAAATTCCACATGATAATGACAACAAAAAGTGTCACGAACAATGATGGGCCTAACAAACCATGGTTTTTGTTGCACAAATGTATTGATGGAAATTTTAACTTCTTTGTGCTCTTCTTTGAACTTATTGAAAAATTCAATTTGTGTCATTGGAAATATATGTTTTGGATGTTATTCATATTGTTTTCATGCTATTCTTCATCGCAACACATCCCTTGTATGTGGTGAAACACGAGATTCTGTCAACCAACAATTACGGGCCAATTCTTTAACATTTTCTGCAAGTCTATTTTTGTAGGGTTGCCTAGAAATCACTGTCCAACAAGCCAGTTCATCATTTTCATCTATTTGCAATCGAAATTTTCTATGTTTGTACAATGTTTTTCTTGACGTTCTCGTCATTTTTGCCATGTGTCGTGTCAAATGATCTTTTATATTGCTAGATGAAACAATTGTTGTTTGTATCACTCTACGTGCAACACTGACATCTTTTTTCGATATTTTCCAAAAGATTTTAATACACTAGTTATATTGTCAAAGACATTATGTTTCACCTTTGTATTTTTTGTCGACTTTTGAATACCCAATAATGATGTAGCTTCTTTTAACTTTCTTGACTTTATTAGACAGAGTAAAAGTTGAGCTTGTATTGTTACTGATTCATCTTTGAAAAAAGTATTATACATATTCTTAGTTCGATATCTTATATAATGCTTAGCTTCTTTCTTCCCAAAATTGTCAGTATAAACATTTTCTTATATTTCATCATCAATGTTGATAGATTATCCTACATATTTCAATTTAAAGCTTATATTAAGAAACAAAACACGAACATAAATTCACTAAACTATATACAAGTGTTCATCTTGTATTATCTAAATTTATGTACATACCTATAGATGATCCATCTTCTACTTCAATTTCGGTTTCAACGTCTTCATCGACGTTATGAGACAATTTTTTTTTTTTTTGAAAAACATCAAATCGTAATTACAATCAATTATATTAAACAATATTTTAAATTTAAATTCTATACTTTCAATATAGACAATATGTGCATGCATACCTGGTTGGACTTCTTCTTGTTGAAAATATCTATTTACATTATCATTGTTTCTTTCTTCAATCTTTGCACGTTCTCGTTTATTTCTCCAATAAAGCTCTTTCCTTTGATTGTTATGGTGAGTTTCATCTCGAGTGCGATCAAATTTTCTCTTGCACAAACTTTTGTTTCCCATGAGTATAGTTATCTGTAAATTTTTTTAACAAAATCAACATTTCATAATAGTCTCAGAAAAACTTCATTGTCACAAAAATTATTAAAAAATAATATCAATAATTTTAACTTCAACAAAGGATTCACCTTGAAAAGATGTTCAACATTTATGTTTCAATATATAAATTGTTATTCCAATAAAAACTTGAACAAACATCAATTACCTTGTTCAACAAAAACGAAAAAGATGATTCGAAACTTTGTTTAGGTTCTTTAGAAAACCATGAAAAAGGCAATGAATTGTATTAAATGTGTTCAGACGAAAGCATATTTATACGATTTGGCGCAAAATGAAATGATACGACGTTTTTTTTTATTTTTTTCGACTGACGGTGAAGGATCAGATCCAGTCACTTAGAGGGGGGGTAAATTAGTGACACAACAATTATATCAATTTTTATTTATTAATGCAAACAGAACTTTAACACAATATTTTATCATGGAACCCAATTGGGAAAACCACAAACTCTTTTCTATTAACTGCAAAAATTGTTTTACATGTTACATAGAAGGAAGATGTACTTCCTCTTTGATTAGCATCAACTGATCAAGAAACACCCATACCCTGGTTTACCAGCATCGATTGGTAGGAGGCTACGACCCCCTGTTTATTCAGCTACAACTGACAAGGAAACACCAACTCCCTCTACAGGCACCAACCTGCACTTGCACCACCCAACCACCCTTAATGCATAGGTATTAGCTTTTCTTCCTGGAATCTGCTTCAGCTTTTGATCTTCTAATATGGACTGCAGAGACACTTTCTTCTCAACACTCTTCCATGATTATATACTCTTCAAACGGTGTGAGTGTCACACAACTGTGTCCCTTCATTTCGACCATCGCACCTCTTCGATTAATTAGTCTTAATTACTATTTATTTATTTTACCGTGAAGGTTTTTCATAAATTGATCACAGTCATGGATCAATTTAATCTTTTATAGTCAATCCCGAATCTCTGTTATTTTTACAGAGACCAAATTCCACGGAGGTGATTTCTTCAAGCCATTTCATATGACCAAGCATTACATAACCATGGGCTTAACGACTATAGCGACGTATAACAGTTTCCTTTAAAAACTCTTATATCATATGACCATCGGTGGTAACCATATGCTAAACCAAACAAGTGCTTGAGCGCTTTATCCAATCAATGGTCATGATTCAATCTTCTGACGAGATGGATGGCTGACCGAACTTCGCACTTCGGAACTTTGGGATTTCAACATTTCAAACCTTTTACTCTGGGTCTTCGGACTTCAGAGATTTCAGATCTCAATGCCTTCTTTCCTTCGAACATAATTCTTCTGGAGCTAACAAACAGATGACGCGTGTCCCTCTCTTGATCACCAGTCAAGATCCTTTCACATCTCTGGGCTTTGGAATTATCAAGCCTCAACTTTCACTGTAGTATGATCAACAGTTGAGAATACTCCTGAAGCGATCTTTCAGATCGGACAACTTATCTCCATTTCAGGATTTCGACGTTCGGGACTTCGGAGGTTTCGAATAAACGCTGCTCCATTTTCCTCTGGAGTGATCACCTATTGTGTGGGTCATCAACAATGGAGACCGCTTGTTGTCGGTTAACATTTCCACTTACATTATCCTTCCACTGAGTAGATCGATGGTCGAGGATTCTCATGAAGTGATCTCCAGATCGGACATCTCGTGTCCACTTCGGGACTCCAGCATTCGGGACTTCAAGACTTGGTGAAAGTACCGATGGTATATCTCCTGAAGCAAAACTCTAGGAGTGACGTAAATTACTTACATCACTTGCTGATGTATATTGTTGATGTGGTCTGGTGACACGGTCTTCCACATATCCTTGTTGACGTGGTCTGCTGACTAACAACCATGATCCAACGATCCTCGTATGTCCTCTAAATCCGACAATCCTTATTCAATTCGAATTTCTGGGCTTCGGGTATTTCAAATCTCAAACTGGCGGGGCGTAAGTTCCTTGTTTCTTTATACCTGAAGTGAATTATGTTCGTTGATTAGGTTCTTTAGATCAACGGTTCGATCTATTCTGCAATGCAACTCTTGTAGCTTTATATTGTCCTTCCACATTGAGATGATCTGATGGTTGTGGAGATTCTCAAAGAAGATCAATGGTCGACGATGATTGTGGAACTTCAATTTATGAGTGATTTGATTTTCCTTTCAATCTCTGCAATCTATCCCTGTCATAGATTTTGTGATTGCACATCCGATGGTCACGATTTATTATGACTTAAATTGGTCGTTAGTTGGATCAACTGAAGTCGTAGATCGTTGAAGTTGTGTGATTTGACGATCTAGATGGATTGTAGGATTATAACTAGCAAGTGGTTTAATTTTGCTTTCTCTCCTCACAAATCATTCCTGCCATTGATGGCTTGTAGATCCGACGGTCATGATCTTTCAATGGTCAACCTCTTGATCGGATGGTTGTTGAGGCTTTTAACTCTGATCGGACGATTGTTGATCTTATGCTTTTCCTTTCGAGTTTTGATCTCTGTGTTTGCTAACCCTCCTGACCTTTTATCATAGGAATATTGTTGATCTTGTCGTGATCAACAATAATCACGAATTTCTTCTGCTTTCTGATATACTGTGCATTGCACGTTTCCTTTTGAGCTTTGATCTTTCGATCATTCTGTTTGACATCTTCTACCGACTGATATACTGTTGACATCAATGACAACACATGAATGAAAATTTCCCCAACAATCTCCCCCTTTGTCATTGAGGGAAACACACCAGCTTCATTCACAATCTCCCTCTGTGGTGATGCTTCTATCCTCTGAAGTTACTCTCCCCCTTTGGCATCAATGGAAAAGGGTTTCTTCTCCTATGATCTGTCTGTATAAATACTTTATTTTTTATTTTTTATTTTGACACCTGGTATTTCCTCCTGCATTCAGACTTTTCCTGTCATAACTGAATGACTCCTACTGATGTTGATTGCTATCTCCCCCTGAATAGGTGCCAACTGTTGCATTATTTTATTGAGAGATTTAGTTAGGAAGAAGGGTTACTCCCAATATTTGCCTGAGATATTCGAATACATTTCTGCTTAAGGGTTTTGTAAAAATATCTGCCACCTGTTCTTATGTTGGAACATATTCCAATTTAATATTCTTTTTTTCAGCCTGATCTCTTAGATAGTGGTACTTTATGGGAATGTGTTTTGATTTTGAGTGTTGGACAGGATTCTTAGAGAGACTTATCGCGCTTGTATTATCATAGTGGATAATTGTGGGTTCTTTAAATACTATTTTGATGTCTTGTAGAGTTTATTTCATCCATTCCACTTGTGTGCAACATTATGCTACTGCAATATACTCAGCTTCAGTGCTAGACAAAGAAATTGAGGATTGTTTCTTGCTTATCCAAGCAACCAGTGATTATCCCAAAAATAATGCACCTCCACTTGTACTTTTTTTGTCATCTACACTTCCTACCCAATCAACATCTGAATAGGCTTTTAATGTGAACGAATCCTTGCTAGGGTACCACAAACCAATATCTATGGTTCCTTTCAAATATCTAAATATTCTTTTTACATCTTGAACATGGCTCTCCTTTGGTTCTGCTTGGAATCTAGTCACCATCCCAACAACTTGCTTGACATCAAGTCTGGAAGCTGTTACATAAAGCAAACTGCCAATCATTGATCTGTAGTGTTTTGGATCTACAGCTTTGGACTCATCATCCTTGCTTAGTTTGCATCCAACTGTCATAAGTGTACTAACAGGTTTACAATCCTCTAACTGGAATCTCTTAAGCATATCCTTAACATATTTAGACTGATGGATAAAGACTCCCTTTTTGGACTGTATTATTTGTAATCCAAGGAAGAAATTTAGTTCACCAAGCAAAGACATTTCAAATTCTTGTTGCATCATCTTAGCAAAGTCCTTAGTAAATTTTATATTATCACTACCAAATATAATATCATCAACATACACTTCCACAATGATCAAGTTATTACCATCAATTTTACAATAAAGATTGTTGTCTGTTGATCCCCCTTTGAGGCCTTGTTTTTGTAAATAAGAGTCTAGCCTTGCATACCATGCTCTGGGTGCTTGTTTTAGTCCATAGAGTTCTTTTTTTAATTTACAAGCATAGTCTCCTTTATTGGTTAATTGGAACCCTTCTGATTGTTCAATATAGACCTCCTCTTATAAATTTTCATTGAGAAATGTTGATTTGACATCCATTTGATACACTTTAAATTTTCTGTAGCTAGAGAAAGCTAACAACATCCTAATTGCCTCTAATCTGGCCACAGGTGCAAATATTTCTTCATAGTCTACTCCTTCAACTTGAGCATACCCTTTGCATACTAATCTGGATTTGTTCCTGATTACTTGCCCATCTTCATTCATTTTATTTTTATATACCCATTTAGTTTTAATGACATTTTTATTTTTTGGTCTAGGAACTAGTTCCCAAGTTTTATTTTTTTCGATTTGGTCCAATTCTTCATTCATATCTTTGATCCATTTCACATCTTTGCATTCCTCTTTGATTGATCTAGGCTCAACATGTGACAACAATGCTATTTCTTTCTGATACAGTAGTTGTCTTCTTGTGTGCACTCCATCATTCAAATCTCCAATAATCAGTTCTTCAGGATGATTCTTTTGAATAGTTCTTGAGGGTGTCTTTGTATCTCTTCTTGGGAATTCTTCTCTTATCTCTCCATATTGACTATCTTCTTCACTTTCACTAGTATCCATATCATCTTCTTCCCTTTCTTTTCATTATCTTCTACTTCTTCTAGTTGTGTGCCAAATGTCTCATCGTCATTTTCATTAGATATGGTCTCTTGATTTTTGATCCTTATCGTTTTTAGGTCATCCACCTTGACATCTGCACTTTCAACAATATTATGTCATCTAATATTGTAGCATATGTATGCATTTTTGTTTGAAGCATATCCAAGAAAAATACCTTCATCAGATCTGGCATGAAATTTTCCAAAGACTCTCATCTAGTCTTTTGATGTAGCATTTACTTCCAAATACCTTGAAGTATTTTATGCACAATGGGTTTATATGTAACTTCTTCTCCTACCACTCTAATTGCGTTAACCACTTCATCTTCCCTATGAAAGTACTCGGTAATATTTTATTCTTCTTTCATTTTCATATTTTCAAATTGAGTTCTATAGGTCTGTAGTTTGGCTTCCTTGACTTTGTCATCTCCTTCATATACAACCTCCAATTTGTCCCAGATTTCTTTGGCTGATTTGCAATGCATAACTTTCACACATATAGAATTAGTCAACCCTTATAGAATTCCATTAACTTCTCTTGAGTTGTCATTACAGATTTTCTTTCCTCCAGAGTCTTTGGGTGGAATAGTTGGTGCAATGTAACCGTCTACAACATATTGCCAGATATCAAAACCAAGAGCCAACAGGAAGTTTTTCATTCTTATTTTCCACAAAGCATAGCCTCCTCCATTGAAAAATGGTGCTTTGTTGTTAGACATTCCCTCTTGTTGATCCATATTCAAGATCTACTTTCAAGTTTGTTAGACTGTGCTGAAGGAACCCACTCTGATACCAATTGAAGGATTGGATCCTATCACTGAGAGGGGGAGGGTGAATCAGTGACACAACAATTATATCAATTTTTATTTATTAATGCAAACATAATTTTAACACTGTATTTTATTGTGGAACCCAATTGGGAAAACCACAAACTCTTTTCTATTAACTGCAAAAATTGTTCTACATGTTACATAGAAGGAAGATGTACTTCCTCTTTGATCAACACCGACTGATCATGATGCACCCACACCTTGGATTACCAACACCAACTGGTAGGAGGCTACGACCCCCTGTTTAGTTAGCTACAACTGACAAAGAAGCACCAACTCCCTCTATAGGCACCAACCTGCCCTTGCACCACCCAACCACCCTTAATGCATAGGTATTAGCTTTTCTTCTTGGAATCTGCTTCGGTTTTTGATCTTCTGATCTGGACTGCAGAGACACTTTCTTCTCAACACTCTCCCATGATTATATACTCTTCAAACGGTGTGAGTGTGACACAATTGTGTCCCTTCATTTCGACCATCACACCTCTTCGATTAATTAGTCTTAATTATTGTTTATTTATTTTACCGTGAAGTTTTTTCATAAATTGATCACAGTCATGGATCAATTTAATCCTTTATACTCGATCCCAAATATTTGTTATTTTCACAGAGACCAAATTCTATAGAGGTTCTTTCTTCAATCCATTTCATATGACTGAGCATTACATAACCACGGGCTTACCGACTATAGCGACGTATAACAATTTCCTTTAAAAACTCTTATATCATATGACCATCGGCGGTAACCAGATGCTAAACCAAACGAGTGCTTGAGTGCTTTATCCAATCAATGGTCATGATTCAATCTTCTGACAAGATGGATGGATGACAGAACTTCGCACTTCGAAACTTTGGGATTTCAACATTTCAAACCTTTTACTACGGGTCTTTGGAATTCGAAGATTTCACATCTCAACACCTTCTTTCCTCCGAACATCATTCTTCCGGAGCTGAAAAACGGTTGAAGTGTGTCCCTCTCTTGATCACCGGTCGAGATCCTTTCGTGTCTCTGGGCTTCATAATTATCAAGCCTCAACTTTCGTTGTAGTATGATCAATAGTTGAGAATACTCCCGAAGCAATCTTTCAGATCGGACGAGTTATGTTCGTTTCGGGATTTCAGCGTTCGGGACTTCATAGGTTTCGAATAAACGCTGCTTCATTTTCCTCTAGAGTGATCACCTGTTGTGTGAGTCATCAATGATGGAGACCTCTTGCTGTCGGTTAATGTTTCCACTTACACTATCCTTCGACTGAGTAGATCGACGATCGAGGATGCTCATGAAGTGATCTCCAGATCAGACATCTCATGTCCACTTCGAGACCCCAGCATTCAGGAATTTGGGACTTGGGGCAAGTACTGGTGGTATATCTCCCAAAGAAAAACTCTCGGAGTGACGTAAATTACTTACGCCACTTGTTGACGTATACTGTTGATGTGGTCTGGTGACACGGTCTTCCACATGTCCTTGTTGACGTGGTCTGCTGACTAACAACCATGATCCAACGGTCCTCGTATGTCCTCTAAATCTGGCGATTCTTATTCACTTCAGATTTTTGGGCTCCGGGTATTTCAAATCTCAAACTGATGGGGCATAAGTTCCTCGTTTATTTATACCTGAAGTGAATTATGTTCGTTGATCAGGTTCTTTAGATCAACGGTTTGATCTATTATGCAATTCATCTCTTGTAGATTTATATTGTCCTTCCACATTGAGATGATTCAATGGTTGTGGATATTCTCGAAGCAGATCAACGGTCGACGATGATTGCGAAACTACAATTTACGAGTGATTTTTTTTTTTTTTCAATCTCCGCAATCTATCCCTGCCATAGATATTGCGATTGCGTATCCGACGGTCACGATTTAATATGACTTAAACTGGTCATTAGTTGGATCAACCGCAGTCGTAGATCGTTGAAGCTATGTGATTTGACGATCTAGACAGATTGCGGGATTGTAACTAGCAAGTGGTTTAATTCTTCTTTCTCTCCCCGTAAATCATTCATTTCGTCAATGGCTTGCAGATCCAATGGTCACGATCTTTCAATGGTCAACCTCTTAATCAGATGACTACTGAGGCTTCTAACTCTGATCGGACGATTGTTGAGATTACGCTTTTCCTTCTGAGTTTTGATCTCTGTGTTTGCTAACCCTTCTGAGCTTTTAACATAGGAACATTGTTGATCCTGTCGTGATCAACAATAATCACGAATTTCTTCTGCTTCCTGATATATTGTGCATTGTACTTTTCCTTCTGATCTTTGATCTTTTGATCATTATTTTTGACATCTTATGCTGACTGATATACTGTTGACATCAATGAAAAGACATGAATGACTATTTGTCCAATAAACGGAAATCGCTCACCCATCTTTCGGTCGAAAAAAAAAAAGGTTTTTCAGTCGAAAAGCTAGGAAACTATTTAATTTTAACGAATTCGATTAGAATTTTGTTTTTCGGCTGAAAGATTCTTTTAGCCGAAACTAGTGAATGGGATTGTTTATAGGAACCATAGAATTCCCTCTAGCTTACCTGAACTTTGGATATTGCGGACTCCTGCAAATACAGAGAAATTGGTTTCGAAAATGACACCAGCATTTGCAAAATTGAATCTACTTTCAATTCCTATAATTTGTTTTCATTTTCATTATTTTGATCTAATTTTCTTTAATTTAAAAAAAAAATCATTGCATAATATTTTCAGCTGACATTATGATTCAGTGAAATGAAATATCCATATCTCTAAAAATACACAATGAAAAATTTAGAAAAAATTATATTCATAATCCTTAAATTGTTCTTATCAAAAGGGTATTTTTAGATTTTACTTTTAAGTAAAAACTAAGATAGATACAAGGGTGGGGAAAACATGTGTTTAAAATCTGCAACATTTTAAGCTTGGTCAACTTCAAAAAATTCTATAAATTATAATATTCATCCGTTAGATTAAAAATTATAATCATAATAAAATAGAGTCTCTTTAGATTGTTGCAATATATTTTGTTTGTTAAAAACAAAAGTTTAATAATAGATACATTGTTGGGGGGAACAATAACTCATTATCATTCCTTTCATGTTTAAGGAACATACTGTTAAACAATTGTCAAATTGACATATCAAATATTAATAAAAAAAAATTTGAAAAATAGTCATTGGAAAGCAAACAAAATTATTCACAAGTTTTGTTTTTACTGTAAAGTGAAATTCTAAATAAAAAAAATATTTTTGTATGCCGGAAGTTAAAGCACTTGTGAAAATATAGTTTTTTTTCTCATAAAACAAACAAAATAGACACCCATCTTCATGATTTCACCCCCAAGCACTCAGAATGTTCTCAAATTTTACATGTCGACCATAAATGACCCTTGTGTCCATCTGATATGAGAGAATCGCTCATCTACCTTGATGGAAGCCCAAGAAAGGGCATGCAAAATGGATGAAAACTTGATTTCCTCTTACTATCCATATGAAGGATCCATTGAAGAGGTCATACAAATAAATCAAGTTACTAGCCTTATCATATTGCCTCCCGACCTTCTCGATGTCACCAAATCCCACTTGCACAAGGAGAAAAGATAATTTTCCAACAAAGTTGCTAGTCAAATAACACATTTTGTGAAAAATGTGGAAGTTCCAAAATCTAAAAGAATGTTCCCTCCTGCGGAAGAAAATCTAGAGAGCGAGAGAACCATAGTAGCACAAAAGGCATAAGAGAGTCTATTGAGGTATGTTTAGAAGATTTTGTCTCCATATTGTAAGGAAAAGGAACTTATGATCTTGAAAAGTGTATCAGAAGAGGCCATAACAAAAGATAAAACCCATAAAGGGGTTACTACCGAGACAGATAAAGAATTCATTGGTTCATCCCATTAAGTTCTCGTTGAGGGAATCAAAAGCACCTTTATCTTGGAAAACTCTTTGTTTCAAGATGAAGAGAAAATATATGGATGTTGGGGTTTCGATTTTGATGGTGCACATGCAATTTTAGGGTCAGGCACCAGGGTGGTCCCAATATATCCAAACAAAGAGGATACCCTTTTATCATACATACTTGAGTTCAATTTCACAAAAAACATAGTCGAATATGAAGCCTTCATGTTGGGTTTGAACCTTGCTATTGATATGAACATAAAATCCTTACACATAGGAGGGGACTAATACTTGATTGTTTCACAAATCAATAGGAAATTTTCCGCAAAGAACCCAAGGTTGAAACAATACATAGAACTTTTTTGGTATGCCATGAAATTTTTTGATGAATTCTAGATTGAGGTTATACCTAGAGAAATGAATCATCTGGAAACAACCTTGTAGTATCCGCTTCTACTTTGCAACATTTAAAATAATTTGGTCTCTACAAAGTAGAAGTAAACTTTAGGCCCTCAATACCCCATAACTTGGAACATTGGCAGGTCTTTGACGATGAGCACCAAATATTGCATTTTCTCTAAAATGAAGGTGAATTATCAGAAACTCAGGTAAACCGTTTGAACAAGGAAGCAAACATTGAGATCATAGACCTAGACAACACACCCTTACCTAATGGCATCATCCCCTTCGAGAGGTTTTTTTATCAGAATGACATGTATAAGGGGAAGACATCAAGCAAAATTGATGATGAGGTCATTGAATTCAATATTGGCACCAATGAATCCCCGAAAATGGTTGATTTTGGGAAGGGGACAAAATTCGATGAAAGGTTAAATTGGATAGCCCTCATCAGGGAATTTAAATATATTTTTTCTTGGTCATGTGAATATCTAAAGGGTTACTGAGAAGATGTTATACAACATGCTATTCCCATCAAGGAAGGCATGAAACCTTTCAAATTGAAGATTAGAGAAATGAATCCAAAGGTTGCACCACAAGTCCAAAAGCAGTTGCAAAAGATGGTTGAGGCAAGGATAATTTAGCCCATTAGGTATTCATCCTGGGTATCCAATCCCATGATTGTCTGAAATAAGACTGGTGAGATAAGGATATGTGTTGATTTTAGAAACTTTAACCAAGCGACACTTAAGGATAATTACCCCTTGTCGAACATGCAGTACCTTTTGCAAAGGGTCACCAGAGCAGAAATGATTTCCATGCTTAATGGATTTTCGGGATATAACCAGGTGTTGGTAAAGGAGGTTGACCAACTGAAAACCACTTTCACCACCCCTTGGGGAACCTATAAGTATTTTAGAATGCCTTTCAGACTGACCAAATTGGGAGCCACTTTTCAATGTGCCACGGATTATGCTTTCATGGATTTAATTGGAAAACTCATAGAATTATACCAAGATAACCTGACTGTTATCTCCAATAAAACAGATTAGCATATCCAACACTTGAGGATGATTTTTCAAATTAACATAGAGTATGGAATTTCTCTTAATCCCAAGAAATCAATTTTTTGTTTATATAAAGGGAATTTATTGTGACATATCATTTCCAAGGATGGAATCCCAATGGATCCTTCTAGAATTGAAGCCATCGAGAAAATCCATCTCCCTAAAGACAAGAAGTCCTTGCAATCTTTATTTTGTAAGATCAACTTCACAAGAAGATTCATCCAAAACATTGTTGAAATTGTGAATCCCCTTAATCGTTTGTTAAAGGACACCCATTTCGAGTGGGACAATGATGGCAAGAAGGATTTTTAGTATATCCAAGAGGAAATAATGATTTAACTTGTCCTAATCAACCCAGATATTTCTAAATATTTCATCATCTTCTCTTTCGCTTCAAAAGACACCATCGCGGGAGTTATTTTGAAAAAAAATGATCAAGGGGATGAGCAACCGATTTATTTCATGAGAAAAACCCTTAGAGAATCGGAACTAAACTACACCATTATGGAAAAGCAAGTTTATTCCCTTTTCAAATCCCTAAAGCACTTTAGAACATACATAGGGTATAACAAGATTAAAGCTTTCAGTCTTTGCCTAGTTGTAAAGGATGTCTTATTGCAGCAAGAGTGTCTTAGACCAAGAGGAAAATGGGTCTCAAAAATACAAGAATACGACTTGGATATTAAACCATCCAAGATAATCAAGTGCCAAGGGTTAGCCAAGATGATGGAAAAAAGAAATCATGAAGCTAATGAAATGGGAGAAAGGGAGCAAATCAATGTTGTCATAAGTGAAATTGAGAATGACGAATGGTATTTGGATATTATTTACTATTTGAAGAATCTTACTTGTCCTGATCATCTAGTCGATAATAAGAGAAGATCTCTAAGGCTCAAGGATATTAAGTTTTGTTTGACACAAGATGGTCTTGGATGGAGAAACCCTTGTTTTCACTGAAAAATCATCTGCAACATTTCACACAATGATTGAAGAAATAAGTCAATGCCAACAACAATTAGTACACCTATAGCATCAAAATCCATCAAAAAGGCACCGAACTATACACTTGGTTCAAAAATTAAAGTGCGCAAATTCACCAAAGGAAGCGCATGCACTGTGCGCAGAATGCATGGACAACACAACCCTAATCGTGCACTATGCGCAAGATGCACGAATGTGTACGAGAAAAGCCACACACTTCTCATGAACGATACATTTATGAATCTTGTTGGCCTCTCAACCACTTCCAGTCCGACCCCCAACACGATTTGACACTCAGATCTGAGTGAAATCTAGATTCGAGGTTGGTCAAGGGCTAGGGAGTGCCCTAAAAGGCCCCGTGTTCACACTATGAACCAGTTGTATATATCCATGAATGGGCACTATAATTATGTGCCATGGGTGTGCTAGAAAAATAAGAACCTCAAGGTATTGTTATGTTGCAAGAATTCTTCTTGGAGAATCCTCTTTTCTCTTGGAATCATTCAAGCACTATAGCAAGGGCCATTCCACTCACCTCTTGAGAGTATTGGCGTTATATTTCTTCACCATTTTCACTTGCCATTGCATGAACCAAGTGCATAGTTTGGTGCCTTTTTGATGGATTTTGATGTTGTGGGTGTACTAATTTTTGTTGGCATTGATGTCTTTCTTCAACCATTGTGTGTAATGTTGCAGACAATGTTTCGGTGATAACAACCCTGATGGGATAATTTACATATGTGTACATAAGGAAGAAGCACACAAGTTGGTCGTAGAATTTCACTCAGGGTATTGAAGAGGTCATTTTGTTTCCCACACTACTACCCACAATATTTTAAGGGAATGATATTATTGACCCACTATCTTCTTTGACACACATCGATATGTTAGATCTTATGAACCATGTCAATTATTTGTTGGAAGGAAATTCCTCCCTGTCCTCCCTCTTAAGTTAGTCATTGTAGAGGCACATTTCCAACAATGGGGGTTATATTCCATTGGCGAGTTCAAAGAAAAATCTAGCAATGGTTAATCATAGGTTTTTACAACCACATATTATTTCACCCGATGGGTGGAAGCAATTCCGACAAAGAAAGTGACATAAGAAGTAGTAATGAATTTCCTTGAGGAGAGGATTATCACTAGATTTGGTATTCCTGTCAAGATTATCATGGAAAACACAAAGGATTTCATCTTAGTTGTGCTCAAAAAGTTTTGTTTCAAATATGGGATTATTTTTTCACACTCATCAAACTATTACCCTCAAGGACATGGGTTAGCAAAATCCAACAACAAGAATATCATGAATATTGTGAAGAAGATTGTGGGGGAAAATAAGAAGAGTTGGGATGGAAAGATCAAGTATGCCCTTTGGGTAGACCACGTGACTAGTAAACTTTCTACAGGGAAAACCCCTTGTGAATTAGTATACGGGACAAAAGCTCATTTTCCTATAAACCTCCAAATTCCAGCCTTGCCACTAGACCAACACTTCTCCACAGATAAAGAAGCATTACAAGGAAGGATTGATTAACTCATGGAATTGGATGAAACTAGAAGAGTGGATTTAGATCAAATGATAAAAAACAAGGATAAATTCAAAGGAACATTTGATCGTAAATCAAGACCAAGAGATTTGAAGCAAGGGGACTTGGTTCTTATGTGGGACAAAAGAAGGGAAAAACCAGGAATGCATCAAAATTTTGATAGTTTTTGGTTAGGGCCTTACAAGATAGAGGAAAGGTCTGGAGTGGACTCCTTCTATATGACTACTTCAGAAGGGAGGAGGATACCATTACCTATGAATGCATCCCTCCTAAAACATTACTTTCTAGGTGGAACTTGACCTCTTCAGGGCCCGAGCACCAAGTAAGTAGGTAGGTCATCTTTCTTTCTTGCATTTGCATCTTGATTTTCTCATGATAGTTTAGTTGAATTTAATTTTTTATTTTCATTTTTCTCTACTTGCATTATTGATTTACATATTTTTCTTTCAACATATTATATGAAAAAAGTGTAAAATTTTATTTTCTAGAAATAGTTGTCAATTTTGAAGTTTTGGATTTTGTCATATGAGAAAAGGGTGAGTGAGCCACCCTAGATTTTATAGTTTGTTGTTTCTATGTGTGTAGGCATAGGTATAACTAATATATGTTGAGGTTCTCATGCACTATATGATGAATACATTTCCTCGAGTAGGAGCAATATGTTATCCCCCATTTCTAGGGATAACTAAGGAGATGGTGTCTCAAGGCCCTCAGGTTGCAGACATGGACTATTGAGAGATGCATTAACTAGAAGTGTCCACATACACAGATGGAGACCCGCTTCAAAAACATATCTCTATGATTCATCATGATGTAATTCACCACATCAAATTGCTTCTAAAAGACAATGGGTATTGATCCATGAGGTACAACTCAGGTATTGTGGTAAGTGTCACTTTAATGATTCAAGCATTTGAATATGTTGCATTAAAGATTCTCTTGATTATAGAACGTTTGCTTGGAAATTATTCTCTTTGCATTGTTCCAACTTGGTGGTTGACATTGTGCCCTAGTAAGTGGTCACCCTTGTGGAAAGGTTTTCTACTAGGAGGTACCCTTGATGAGTCATCGTACCATTCTTGACCATACTTATCACCTTCCACACTTCATCCTTTTTTCTCCCCCATTTTTGGGGGTTTTCAGATGTACTGACCCAGCAAGGGATTGTACCTCATTTCATGGGAAGAAGGGGCTGAAGGCCTAGAGGGAAATGTACCTGGAAAAATATAAAATACAAATCATAACTTTCTATATGCTCACCTAAAGATGTCTTGAGAACAATGCAATGTTTCTCTTAAAATAATTTGAAGACCTGCAAAAGAAAACTCACATTATATAGATGTCCCACTTGTTGAGGTGTGTGAACTTATGCGGCATGCCTTTATTTACATGCATATGTCACTCTATGTACCTGTAGCTTCAAGTGACATCGCGGTACTCTTTTCTCCATGTCTTATAGTACCCAATTGTTTTGGACTTCAATTATTTAATGGCAATAAAATGGGCCTGGAAAAAGGTTGCATTGAAAAAAAAGGTACAACATACCCTCTACAAAGGAGCCCATAAATGAGATAATACGAACCCTTGTATGTCATGAACCCCATGCATAGAATTTTTCCCCTCCATATACTTTATACTCTTTTCATGACTTAGGGAGGGTCCACGTAGGAAACACTCCTTGACTTGAGGAATGATTAACCCAATAGGTTACCGTGAAAATTCTCCCATACCTAAACTCGGCAGGGTTCATAAGGTATTTGAGCACTTGTTTAATTTGAAAAGGTAGTTTTGATGCACATGTTTAGGTGTCTCTTGTATTAAATGTGATTTTACTTAGCATGATACATTTGACTTGAGACCCTTGGAGGATGCATTCATTTGTCTTTCTGGGACCTTGCTTCATGGACATTAGTGAAGGAACAATCCTAGCTTGGACCTTCATTGGGGCTTGAATCCTACAGAGTGGATGCCATGACCCACATGGTGAGCTGACAGATGATGGGAGTTGCCTTTGGAGGCAAGAGAAGACACCTTGAATGAAGATACCTATCCCTTGTTGGTTGTGGATCCTGATTATCTTCCTGATTGATATGGTTTTTTTAGTCGTGCTTGGACCCCATTCCCT
>JZKD02S1653778.1:14833-30285 GCA_000966675.3 Picea glauca | reverse complement strand
TGTTTACAACTACAATTAAATCACTTCCATTAATCCAATCTATTAATTGGAATGAACCCATCATTCACTACACATGTATTATCAGCCAATATTTATTTCTTCTATATGCCAATATTTTTATCATGTTGTTCCCTTTACAGATCTTTTCCATAATTTATCATTATGTAACTACTTTAACCTGCAACATTTCTTGTTGCAATATCTAACAACTCCTAAAGTGTTTTCAGCTTCATGAGTTATCAATACTCACATCATTTCAATTGTTAGCATAATCATTTCTATGTTATATAATATATACATGCATTCACCAAAATGCATTCAATAATTCCTATAATACCAGTTGTAACATTTTCAATAGCTCCAAAAAGTGATCTCAACATTGTAACAAACAACAATTCAAGCACCTTCGGCTAGTATTCATATTAAATATAAGGAAACTATCCATCATTATGTATTTTCAGCACCATAGGCTTTTCATAATGCAACAATTAATTACTAAATAAAATAACAATCGATGTGTCGATACCCATGGCCACATTTACACAATGCATCCTTGCATTGATGAGGTAGCCCCCCTTCTCCTTTAGGGGTCTTGTGACCTCCTGGTCAAGGATCTTCAAATTTTTGAGCCGAATCATCTCCTCGGGACCCTGCTAGCCCCTATTTGGTTTAACACAGGCCCTTTTATCACCTTAGGCGGAGATCATATGGAACCCGCAGACCGTTTTCTTAGCGCTCTTTAAACTTTTAATTTTGCGGGCGCTAGATCCTTCTGCTAGCCCCTCTCCACACGCGACCTTGGTCTATGACCCGGGGATAAACCCTAAAAGGCACTTCAGACTTCGGCATTTGGGAGTTCCAAACGTTCCAACTCCTTTTCCTCCCAAAGTACTTCACCCCCGAAGCTCATGGATCTCTGCCACGTGTCCTCTCTAGATCCAATGGTCCAGATCTCCTCATACTTCGCGACTACGTGAAGCTCGTTATTGCTCCACACAAGACTTCAAGAGTTCTTTCTCATGAACTCCTGAATCTATTGCCACGTATCCTCACTGCAACCAATGTCTAGGATTACTTCGCAACTTGAGGACTTCGACGGTCCCCACTCCTTAACCACTTTCAAACCTCCAAAATACGAAGTGGTGAAACACTCCACGACTAACCTACATGCAACTCTCTCAGATTTGATGGTATGGAACGATCCGGCTTCCTCCTGAACGGATCTTGCTCGTTAATTTATGAAATTTTAAAGGGATCCTCCCTACTAAAGGATAAACCCCCTTTATATCTTTTGAGCTTGTTCTTCCTCGACGCTCTGAAATTCTCAGAATGACTTCTTTGATACTTAGCCAAGTATTGACCCTATTCACACCTTGCAACAATATTCCTTCAACTTAACTCCTGATGGGCGACTGTGCACTCCTTGCCACAATTTCCTCCTACGCACACTTTCAAGCTATCCCTCCTGAACTTTCTGAGTTAAAACATACTTTGCCAACGCACACCTTGCGGACACTTATGCAGTCCTTGCAAATAAAAGTTTCACGTTATCTCTTCTGAGCTTCTAAGTCGAAATAAACTCTATCAATGCACACCTTGCGGACACTATGCACTCCTTGCACAGGCGTGTAGAAGAGAAACAATTGAAATTTATCTAATATATCGCAGATTCATACATTCAACCGTGTAAATGCATTCATAACATAAGAACAAATAATAACAGAGAATTGCAAGTAAACAGAAAGCCTACCATTCATTCATTCATATAGACACAGTAACAACAACAACAAACATTTGGATCAATGCTTCTTTGTTATATTCATTCAAATGATATGT
The DNA here is from genome assembly GCA_000966675.3 of Picea glauca. Classification (NCBI taxonomy): domain Eukaryota; kingdom Viridiplantae; phylum Streptophyta; class Pinopsida; order Pinales; family Pinaceae; genus Picea; species Picea glauca. The sequence continues at coordinate 28,449 of JZKD02S1653778.1, read as the reverse complement.
ACATGGTCTCATACAATGCTCTTCATCATCTCTCAACAACTCTTAGCTTCAAATAGCTTTCAGTGGAAAAAATCTTAGCTACAATACTCTTAAGCTAAGTAGTAACAACAACAACTCTTTACAGCCTTCAGCCACAATAATCTTCAGTAGCCTCATTTAGGCATACAATACATTTATTTATACAAAACGAGCTCATAGAGATTTTCCTTCTGACTACCTTAGTGTTATCCTATCAAAATAAAATCTTTCAACTACTAAGGATTTATTACAATAAATGTTTGAGACATACGGATAAGAGAAAACGCTTCGAATCTGTACTACAAGCTACTACATTAAAGGAAAATACATTCCCCATCGATCTCATGCGATGGATCGGCTCCTAAATATTTAATATGTTCTTTAATTACAATCTTTTCAAGACATTTCATGATATTCCCTTCTTAAATTTAAAAATCACTTCAAAATGTGCACTAGTACGTTGAGTTGTCCTCCACTCGTGCCTTGATGATGATACTCCTGCATCATACTCCTCTGGATAAAAATTCATGGAATTTTTTCCATGAGCTCCTACACTGACTTTCCATGCTTCTGAATATCTGCTTCATTTACCCAACTGACATCTTCTATTAGGTGTCCTTTCCACTTTACCAAATACTCAAAATAAGTCTTTCTCTTGGTCTTCTTACTAGTTCTCCGATCTATGATCTTCTCCATCTACAACTTTACTGCTACAGGAATTTGCTTCTCCCACTGGATCTCTTTCTTATATTTTGGCTCTCTGGTGTCATCTTCCCTGTAAGGATACATGTCTGAAATGTTGAATATGGGCAATATACCCACACCTTCTGACAGCTCTATCTCATAAGCATTTTCATCAAATTTCCTTAGGATCTTGCATGGTCCTATCTTCTTCAGCTTCAGTTTGTTATATGTTCCCCTTGGGAACCGTTCCTTCCTAAGATGTGCTAGAACTTGATCTCCCACTTCCAATTGAAGTTTTCTCCTACGTTGATCAACTCTATGTTTGTACTCTCTATTGGTCTTCTGCAACTACTCTTTGATCTGATTATGAAGCTTCTGCATTTCTGTAGTGAAGTCTTCGGCTCCAGTGCTTCTAAATTCATTATGCTCCAGATCTCTCAACTATGATACTCCTCTTGGATTCATCCCATATACTATATGAAATGGGTTCTTTCCTGTAATTCTTTTTGGTGAGTCATTGTATGCAAACTCTGCTTGTGACAAAATTTGATCCCATTGGCTATGATGTTCAGTGATCAGACTCCTCAACAAATTTCCTAAACTCTAATTTACCACCTCAGTTTGTCCATCCTTTTGAGGGTGATATGATGACTAAAATATAGTTTTGTCTCCAAATTCTTCCACAATGTCCTCTAGAAATGACTAAAAAAATTAGTGTCTCTGTCTGAGACAATACTCTTGGGAAACCCACGAAGTCTCACAACTTCCTTGAAAAACAAATTTGCAATGTGTGTTGCATCATTAGTTTTCTGGCATGGAATAAAGTGTGCCATCTTTGAAAATCTATCAAATACCATAAATATGGAATCACTTCCTCTTTGTGTCCTTGGCAATCCCAACAAAAAATCCATGCTTATTTCATCCCAAGGCCTATCTGGAATAGGCAATGGTTGATACAATCCAGTGTTCTGTTTCTTTCCCTTTGCATACTGGAAAATCTTACATTTTTTTACAAACTTATTCACTTCCTCCCTCATACCTGGCCAATAGTATGAATTTTTCAACTGCACAAATGTCTTGTCATGGCCAAAATGTTCTGCTAGACCTCCACTATGTTTTTCCTTCAACGAATTATTTCTCATAGAGCACTTCGGTATGCACAATTGGTAACCTTTAAACAAAAATCCATCTTGAATCATATACTCTGTCCACTAGCTTTTGTCTCTAATCACAGTATTTTCACATGCTTCATATACCTCTTTAAAATCTGGATCATCACAATACATCTCCTTAAGGTGTTCAAACCCTAAGGTTTTCACTTGAAATTCCTACAGAATCAGACATCTCCTCTCAATGCATCAACAACTTTGTTAGCATTACCAGAAATATGTTTAATGACAAAAGTGAAATTTTGCATAAACTCCATCCATTTAGCATGTATTTGATTTAACTTCTCATGTCTGGTTATGAATTGTAATGTTTGATCATCGCTATACAAAACAAATTATTTTTGAACAAGGTAGTGCCTCCATTTCTTCAAGGCTTGAATTATTGCATAAAATTCTTTATCATATGCGGAGTAATTTCTCTTAGTGTCATTCAACTTCTCACTGAAATATGCAACAAGCCTATTATCTTGGCTCAAGACTTCTCCAATTGGAACTCCACTAGCATCACATCTTACTTGAAATGTCTTCCTGAAATCTGACAAGACCAAAATTGGTTATTCTGTTATCTTCCCCTTTAATATCCTGAAGCTTTTCTCAACTTCTTTTGTCCACTTAAAATAATTGTGTCTCTTCTTCACCGTATCTAATATTGGTGCACAAATTCCACTGAAATCTCTAATGAACTTCCGATAGAAACTTGCTAATCCATGGAAGCTTCTCACCTCGAATATGCTTCTTGGAGAAGACCATTCTTTGATTGCTCTCACCTTCTCTGGATCCATCTTCAATTCATTTTAATAGATTACAAAACCCAAGTAAATGAGTTTTGTCTTCATAAAAGAGTATTTTTTCAAATTTATCAACAACTTCTCCTGTTGCAATCTTCTCATCACTAATGTTAAATGCCTCAAATGTTCTTCTTCAGTTTTATTGAAGACTAATATATCATCCATATATACAATCACAAAATTACCAATAAAATCTTTTAATACCTCATTCATCAACCTCATAAAATTACTCGAGGCATTTGTTAATCCAAATGGCATAACAAGCCACTCATACAACCCTTAATTTGTTTTGAAGGTTGTTTTCCACTCATCACCTTCTCTCATTCTTATCTGGTGATATCCACTTTTCAGGTCTATCTTTGAAAAATAATTCTCTCCACTCAAACAATCCATTAATTCATCCATCCTTTGTAAAGGAAATATGTACCTGATGGTGGCCTTATTTATGGCTCTTGAGTCTGTACACATTCTCCATCCTCTATCCTTCTTCAGACTCAACACAGTTGGTACTGCGCATGGACTCAAGCTTAGTTTTGACTAACCCGTTGCCCATCAAATCCTGGACTTGTCTCTTCACCTCCTCATTCTCTTGAGGTGTGAATCTGTACATTTCTTTGTTCGGAACACTCGCTCCTGGTATTAGATCAATGTGATGGTTGATACTCCTGATGGGTGGCAATGAGCTAGGTAACTCATCCACTACTATGTCAACAAAATTCTCTAACAACTCCTGAATTTCTCAAGAAGATCATCCATAGAAGTACTTGTAAGGATGACTTTGGGTTTCCTTACCACAAAAAATTGCATCTCATGTTCCTTCTTGACTTCACTCAGGAGTTCCTTCCCACTCATGAGAAGTATACTTGTGTTGGCTTCTTCTTTTACTTTATTTTCCTTAATTGGCAGTAACATGTGTGTCCTACCATTCTTCTCCAAGGTATAAGTATTTTTTCTCCCATCATGAATTACATTCCTGTCAAAATGCCATGGTCTCCCCAAAAAAACATGACATACATCCATGGGAATCACATCACATAAAATCTCATCTCTATATCCTCCTATCTTAAATTCAACTAGGCATTGTTTAGTTACCGTTGATTGGTGTCCTTTCTGCAACCATGAGACTCTATATGGACTCGGATGTCCAGTTGTCTCTAGCTTCAATTTCTCCACCATCTCTATGGATACTAAGTTATCAGTGCTCCCACTGTCAATTATCACCTTTCATACTCTATCTTTAGTCTTACAAGTAGTTCTGAACAAACTGTTCCTCTGCACTAGTTTTTCAACCTCTAGCTCTGGCTTTAAGAGAACCTTCTTCATCATCAAATATTTCCCATCTTTTGCACCTTCTACTTCAACATTTTACTTCTGCGCTTCTGAAATGTGAGCTTCACCTCCTCCTTATTTCTTTCTCTCGGGGCATTCCCAAGACACATGTCATGTCTTTCCATGGGCATAACACTTCACTTCTCCTCCTCTGCATCTTCCTCTTCCTTGAGGAAAAGAGTTTCTCCCACCATATTGTCTACCTCGAGAACTTCCTCCTCTTTCTGAGTGACTATGTGGTTTTCCAGTCTCAACCTTGGGCTTCTATGCCTTGTCATGGACAATTCCCTTGCCTCTGTTTAGACTTCTACTTCTTCTTTGTTGGCTTTGTTTTCTAGCCAACTTCTCTTTTACCTTCAGCGCAATCTAATAAGCATCATCCACTATCCTTACTATCATCATGTTGATTTCATATCTCAGGCCATTAATATACCTAGAAACCTTTTCATCATCTTTTTCTCTCTGTCCAACCCTGATGTTCAGCTTGTAGAACTCTTATGTGTATCCTTTCATTGTCATTCCCTTATGTCTCAGGTTCTGCAACTTCTTGAATAGATTTATCTGATAATCCTTGGGTATGCATTTAACCTTGAACTTGGCTACCATTTTATCCCAATTCTTGATCTTTTGCTTGCCTTTGCATCTTCTGTCAGCCTGCAGTTCATCCCACCATAGCGTTGCATGTCCTTTTAATCTAGTGACAGCATGTTTCACCTTCTTCTCCTCATAGACATCTTCATAGACGAAGCACTTTTCCATTGATCTTATTCAATCAAGAAATTCTTCAGCATCTAAATTTCCTTCATAAATCAAGATGTCTATCTTCGCTCTAGCTCCCAACTTGACAACCTCTTTTAGCAAGTGTTCTTCTGCAACATCTTCTCCTGCAGCTTCTTTAACTTCCACTTCTTCGTTCTATGCATCACTGATGTCTCCAACATTAGGTGTTGTCCTTTGTGTTGTCTCCATAGAATATAACCTTGCAAAAAGTTCTCTCATCTCCCTTTCCAAAACTCTATTTGATACAGGTGGCTATGCACGTCTTCTAGGCAGCATTGTGCTGAACTTTTTTCCTTTACACAACTACTACTTGATGTATCTGATACCACTAGATGTTATCGTACTATTTCCTTCTTTCCTTCCTACAGAAATTAATTATGTGGCTCTGATACCACTTGATGGTATCAAACTATCTCCTTTCACCTTCTCACCTTTTCCTGCTATATGTAAGCAAATTGTGGCTCTGATACCACTTGATGAAGCCCCCCCTTCTATCCTAGGGGTCCTGCGACCTCCCAGTCAAGGATATTCAAATTTCTATGCCGAATCAACTCCTTGGGACCCTTCTAGCCCCCAATTTGGTTTAACACCGACCCTTTTATCACCTTAGGTGCAGGTCGTATGGAACCCGCGGGCCCTTTTCTTAGCGCTCTTTAAAATTTGAATTTTGCGGGTGCTAACTCCTTCTACTAGCCCATCTCCACACGCGACCTCAAGCTATGACCCGGGGCTAAACCATGAAAGGCACTTTTGACTTCGGCATTCAAAAGTTCTGAACATTCCAACTCCTTGTCCTCTCGAAGTACTTCACCCCTGAAGCTCATGGATCTCCGCCACGTGTCCTCTCTGGATCCAATGGTCCATATATCCTTGGCCTTCGTAACTACGCGAAGCTTGTTCTTTCTCCACACAAGACTTTAGGATTTCTTTCTCAACGGCTAGGATTACTTTTTGGCTTGAGGACTTCGGTGGTCCCCACTCCTTAACCACTTTCAAACCTCTGAACTACGAAGTGCCGAAAGACTCCATGACTAACCTTCGTGCAACTCTCCTAGATTTGATGGTCTGGAACGGTCCTTCTCCCTCCTGAACGGATATTGCTCGTTAATTTATGAAATTTTAAAGGGCTCCTCCCTACTAAAAGATCCCCCCCACTATATCTTCTGATCTTGTTCCTCCTCGACACTCTGAAATTCTCATAATTACTTCTTCTATACTTAGCTGAGTATCGACCCTATGCACGCCTTGCAACGGGATTCCTTCAACTTAACTATTGATGGGCGACTGTGCACTCCTTGCCACATTTCTTATACGACTCAATGGTTCCTCTTGAACAATATGAATCTGAGTGCGTGATGCAGCCCCCCTTCCCTCTTGGGGATTTTGTGACCTCCCGGTCTTGGATATTCAAATTTGTGAGATGAATTAGCTCTGTGGGCCTTCGAAAGACCCCGAACAATCAATAGACATGTCCCTTTGATGTTACCTATAGGTTCGAGTTACCCACAACCCTACTCTCTAGCGCTTTTGGAAACACCAACCTTGTGAGTGCTAGCCCCACACTAGACTCTTTTTCCTATGTGACCATGGGCTGTGACCGTGGTTCAACTCTTCGTAACTTTGGACTTCGGAGATTTTATGAACTCCACCCTTATCTCCTTCTGAAACACTTTACTCCGAATTTGCGGATCTTTGCCGCGTGTCTTCCTGGATCTGACTGTCTAGTTGTACTTCAGGTTTCGCAACTTCGCGAAATTTCACCTAGTCCTCAGGCAACTTCTTCGGACCCATATCTCCCGGATTTTCTAATCCACTGCCACGTATCTTCCTCGTAGCCTACGGTTAGGATCCCTTCGCAACTTCAACAACCCCACTTCTCAAACACTATAAACACTCCGAACTCTGAAGTGTCGAAACCCTTCACGGCTAATCTCCGTGAAGCTTTCCCTAGATATGACAGTCTAGAATGATTCTAATCCCTCCTGGACGAATCTTGCTCATTAATTTTGAGAAACCTTAAGGGTCTCCTCCTGTTGAATATTTCTCATCACTCTCCCTCCTAAGCTTTGTTCTTTCTTGAAATTTTTCCTCCTTATAATTCTCTCTTCGACACTTAGTCGAATTTCAACCTATGCACGCCTTGCAATAGGTCTTCCTCCATGATTTAACTTCTTTGTGAATTAATTTCTCTACTCCTCCTGAGCTTATGAATCAAAAGACACTATCGCACACTCCTTGCAGACAATATGCACTCCCTGCAACAGTTCTTCCACAATCTATTTTTCCCTCTAAACAATAAAAAATTGAGTGAGGTTCCCCTACCCACACTCTTAAACTATCTTTGTTGAACTTTTGAATCACTACGGACTCTGTCATGCACACCTTGCGGACACTATGCACTCTTTTCACAAATAAAATTCACGTTATCTCTCCTGATCTTATGAGTCGAAACAAACTCTGTCAACACACTCCTTGCGGACACTATGCACACTTGCACTTGCTCATAGAAGAGAAATGATTGAAACTTATTTAAATCTTCACAGATCCATACATTCAACCATGTAAATTCATTCATAAACACAAGAATAAGAAAATAACAGAGAATTGCAAATAAATAGAAAGTCTACCATTTCTTCATTCAGATAGACACGAAAACAGAAACACCAAACATTTGGGATAATGCTCCTCTGTTGTATTCATTCAACTATAAATATACATGGGTTCATAAAAATGATTTCCCAATAGTTCTCAGAAACCTATACAATAGATTCAACAACAACTAACAACAGCCTCTTCTGGGCAACAATACAAAGCTTTATATAAGAGGGGTTCTTCGAGCTTTTCCCTCCAACTACTCTAGAGCTATCTTATCGAAATAAAAGCACCCAACTACTTAGGATTTATTACAATAAATGTTTGTGACAGATAGATAGGATTGAACACATTGACTCTGTACTGCATGCAGATTCATTAAATAAAATACATCCTCCAATGATCTCATGTGATCATCTAGCTCCAAAACATTAAAGATGTTCATAAATTACAATCCTTTCAAAAGATTTTTGTGATATTCCACTTTAAAATTTACAAATTGGCCTCAAAATTTGTTGTCTTTCACTCGTGCTTTGTTGGTGATGCTCCTACATTAGTGCGTTTCGACCTATGCACACTTTCAAGCTATCCCTCCTGAAATTTCTGAGTCAAAACAGACTCTGTCAACACACACCTTGTAGACACTTATGCACTCCTTGCAAACAAAAGTTTCACGTTATCTCTTCTGAGATTCTGAGTCGAAGTAGACTATGTCAACGCACACCTTGCAGACACTATGCACTCCTTGCACAGGCTTGTAGAAGAGAAACAATTGAAACTTATTTAATATCTCATAGATTCATACATTCAACCATGTAAATGCATTCATAACATAAGAACAAGTAATAACAGAGAATTGCAAGTAAATAGAAATCCTACCATTCATTCATTCAGATAGATACAGTAACAACAACGCCAAACATTTGGATCAACGCTTCTCTATTATATTCATTCAAATGATATGTACATGGTCTCATACAATTCTCTTCAACATCTCCCAACAACTCTTATCTTCAAATAGCTTTCCGCAGAAAAAATCTTAGCTACGATACTCTTCAGCTAAATAGCAACAACAACAACTCTCGGTAATCTTCAGCCACAATAATCTTCAACAACCTCATTTGGGCATACAATACATTTATTTATACAAAACAATATCATAGAGTCTTTCCCTCCAACCACCTTAGAGATATCCTATCAAAATAAAAGCTTTCAAATACTAAGACTTTATTACAATAAATGTTTGAGACAAACAGATAAGAGCAAACTCTTTGAATATGTACTCATGTGATGGCTCATCTCCTAAACATTTAAGATGTTCTTTAATTACAATCTTTTCAAGATATTTCGTGATATGTCCTTCTTAAATTCAAAAATCACTTCAAAATGTGCGCTAGTGCGTTGAGTTGTCCTCTGCACTCGCCTTGATGACGATGCTCCTGCATCAATTGACTTCATAATACCACATAACTATGTTATGCATTCACCAAGGTGAGTTGGGAGGTATGGCCAACGCCTCAACACATCATCCACATTTTCCTACTGCTTGGATGACTATTTGGATACCTTCCTTTTCAAACCAAACACAACACCAAGAATATAATTCTTAAGTGCTCTTTAGTGTCAGCAAAGAGGTCGAATTCCAAACATCGGCTATACTGTAGATACAATTGAGCACTCACATAACGCTATAGCCCTTCAATATCCAACCATCCCATGGTCTCACACATGACTATCCCTATGGGTATTCATTTCTATAGCAAGATTATGTCTCCTGAGTTGACCTGGTTATGATCCCATAACCAATCATAACACAATATGCAACTAACATAATACCTAAATGCATTCTAGCATCAACAACATTTACATGCTCTAGGCCTTTGGCCTTTACATATAAATTTAAATCTTGGAAATTTAACTGAGGGAATTGTTACCTCAATTCCCTTCAATATTGGAAGCAATCAAATGCATATATGTGTAGATGTTATCAACCTACTTGGTGCTACTTGATCAACTGGTATTTGTAGAAGCTCACATACTTCCTCCTCCATCATTTTGATCACCATTCCTACCACCCTCATGGGTATTCACATAGATGGAAGTCATAATAAACAACAACATCCACATCTTTAGCCTTGATATACCATTTTTCATGAATACATAATCCATCATTAGTCATACTCAATATAACATCAATATTGCATGTATATAACTACAGACTATTCTAAGTCCACAAGCATAACATATTCATATCCAATATGTACATATGAACAATGCACATCCATATGCACCAAGCATTCACTATCAACATGCCTACTAATGCATCCAACTTCATTGTGTGCATCATGCAGTCTAGTGCATTAATGTTTCAATTCACTTATTTATTTATTTATTTTGTAGTTGGTTTTCCTTGAATTTCTTCATATCCTTCTTGCCTTGTGTGCTCCCATTATTCTTATTTGCACTATTGTTCCCTCATCTGAAAATTTTCCATCCAAGTTCCACTTGGTCATTTTGCAATCCAATCAATGCATTCTATTTGTAGCAGGTTCTCTTAGGTAGTCATATCCAAACTTTTACCTTTATGAAACATTCCAACACCTTGGAATCAAGTAGCTCAAAACATTCCATCACTCTACTACCACAACATTCTTGAATCAAATACTATTACTCCTAGTTGTCCATTAGATTACTTCATTAACATTTCCCTTTGAAACCATACCTTTCACACTTAATACCATTCCCAATGGAAGTCTATTTTCATTAAGTCACACTTTTCAAGTGAAAGAGCATTCATTTTTCTATCTCCAATTTCTCTTCATTGGTATCATTCTTCCACTGTGAACTCTGATATCAAAGGTGGATTTCTTTGTCTGAGTAATTTTAAACAAGTAGCTAAATCATATCTAACAAATCCTTCCGAGACACTCTTGTGCTTGACACATAGAGATTATTCACACACCACCTCTTAATCTCCTTTTTCTTTTTTTCACATCAAGATTTGCAACTATCTACACCTCTCTTCCTTCAAGGATATGAAGTCTTACTATTCCTTTCTATTTCCATCAATTACATTCTTCACATACATTCTTCACATGTTAGCTTCATGTCCTATGTGAGTATTCTTGTTGTTGTGCCTTGAAATTCATTCAGACTATGTAGCAGCTGAATAATAATAATTTTGTTTTATTCTTTTTTTTTTCTTGAGTTCTTTATCCACTTTTCATTACTTGTCCTGTAGCTCTTTGTTGCCTCAACCAACTTATTTAAGCTTTGCATCACTTGATCATTTATCTGATTGTTTTCTCTTATCAACCTCTCATTGTCTACTTTGTAGCTCTATACTTCTATTCTTAGGCTTCTCACAGACTCTATTAATGTTTCTCGCTCCCCTCTACCCTTGTGTCCATTTGATTATGTCTCTGCATTACCAACATTGATATTTTGTCCTTTGTCCTATTTATCATGACTAAAGGATCCATCTCCTTCTTTAATTTCTTGGATATGCATTCTTATACCAAACGCATATGTTTATATCCCCTAATTCTACAAAATGTGCAAGCAACCATTTTTGTTAGAGATTTGCACATCATAAAAATGTGTTAATTAATGCTACAAGTCTTTGTTTTTTTGCTCAACTCGTGAATAATTATATCATAATTTTGCAATTTCTAATAATTCCATGTTATTCTCCTCTGAATCATCTTTCCAACAACTCTACTCATTCCCCGATCCGATATCTGAGATGAAAGTTATGACTTTCTGAAAAGGCCACTTTTACCCCATTTGTGCATTTTCTTCACTGGTGTAATTTTATTAAAATGTCAACTTCAGTCAACTGCAGAAGAAAATATGTTAGGAACTAGAGAAAATTTTATATGAGCCATAGATAATAATAATGACAATAAATTCATAAAAACTCTCATATTTTCAATATGATTCTCTAGTAAAAAAATGTAGCAATCTGGAAATGGTCATTTTTCCCCTTTTCACTTTTTTTTCTAGACTTGAATTTTTAGCAAAACTGGTTATCTCTCAATCTGTGCTCTTATGGAAAATTTTCAATACACCAAAGTTTTTCCTCTTGATGAGTGTATAAAATTTTTCATTTTTGCGATATGGTGTCACTTTTCTTCCTCTGAAAATATAAAAAATCCCAAAAAAGTGGCCTGGAATAGTGGATTTTGGCCTATTTCAGCATCGCCATTCCAATCCCCTTAGTATTTATTCAGTTCCTTTGTGGGTTATTTTCATGTCTTCTTTCTGGACACTCTCAATGAATTTCAGCTTAATCCAGAACTCTTCCAATGATCTGGACCCGGATCTTTATAAACCACTATTTCACAATTTCTGACAAATCCAAGCAAAAATGAATAATGGCCCTCTCAGGAACTTTTGTAGAGCTCATTTATGCAGAAAAAAAACCATATGTTTCATCGAAATATGACTTAATCTGCTCCAGTTATGGCTAAAATAAGAAAATGGCTCCAGACTTAGTTTTTTGTTTTCTTTAACACAGTGGAATAGTTTTGTCTACGGGGCAATCTGCACCATTGATCTCAATTTGGAAGAGATTTGGACCGTCCTTCAGAGGTGCTCATTCTGAGTGTTGAAGAATTGATCTCAAATGGGACTCTGAAAAAAGTGTATCAAAGAATATTCATTTTCGATACTGTCGAAGCTTTTCATTCTAAGTTCAGAAAATTGGGGAAGTATTTCCTAACCCTCCTTCCTGAAGGCCTATCAGGAATGTATTTCTTGGACCTATATGATTGAATCTTGACTTTTTATTCTCCAGGTCAAAATAATCTAGGCCATCAATCCACAAAACTACAGAGTCATCATGAAACTCATAGGATTTCGACTTCCAAAACCGAATTTAACTCTCCAACTACAGATCGACACCATAAATCACTTCTTTAACTACACTGAAGCACTCAAATTTGAAATATGCTCAGAACAAATTGTAATAGAAAAATATGCAACAAGGAATTTGAAAAATTTGCAAAAGTTCTAGCCCATACTAGTCCAATGTTGAACCAGAAGCTCTCATACCACTCTATAATGTACCCAACCACCCACAGGCTGGCCACGCTACCTCAAAAACTGATTTTGAACTTTGATAATAATTAATTCGAAATTAAGCATGAAATATTCACATGCATTAATAAAGATCCATGCTATATCATAAAAAAAATAAGCAGTGTATCATGCACAACAAATAACCAAGAAGCATGCACACAAAATTACATCTTAGAGATAATTAAATACACAACAGAATATCCATTATACATAAAACACAGAGAGCACTTATCTTTACAAGTAAACATCGACCAATTGGCTGCATACCAACGACGTTCCTCCCAACCATAGACATTGTTATTTATTTACTCTCAACAACAAGTCACCCCTAAGCTAGGGCTATGAATTCACAAGGACGGGTCCTAGGAAAAATATAAAACACACAATAGTTGGATAACTAGCTCTCAGGTTTCCCAACCAGACAACAAATCCTAATTTCGAGCTCTTTTTCCCCTTTAGCCTACACAACCTAAAGAAATGGACACCTTTCTCTGCCATGCACTCCCTCAGGTTGTTCCATTTCTCTCGAGGGATCCAATGCTACTGGTCAAGAAATATCCCTGTTGGAAACTTCAAGGATTCTTAGTCGTAGACAATTCTTTTCGAACTTCCATCAATCTCATGCACTCAAGAATCCATTCCCTCCTGGAATGATCAATAATTTATTACAATCATATAGCAATGGATCTCCTCTTCCAACCATTCATTTCCATACTTAGACTAAGAGCACACAAATTAGCAATAATGAGACACCAAAAATGAAAGAGTGAGAAGGGTGTAAGAGTGAATGGAGAAGAACAAGTGAACCCCCAAAACATCCCATAAGGGATGTTTATATAATTACATGAAAAAAAGAACCACATGGACTTCTTCCCAAGAAGCTCATGTAACTACTTTTCCCAATTAAAACCAATGTGGGTAAATAAATTATAATAAAATGACTTATTCCCTTTATCCCTCTCTCTCATGGAATCATAGCCCCCTATGTAACACCCTGTTTCCCCCAAATTTGTAATTAATCCTAATACAGGAATTACCATGCTAAAGCATGATGAAATATGAATGTATGATGTGAAGGGACCTTATGAAGAAGGTCGATAAATGTAAATAACATTATGAATTTATATTATAGAACTGCTGAGAGGGGATGTGCAGAAAAGAGACCACGATGGTG
>JZKD02S1653767.1:96766-118857 GCA_000966675.3 Picea glauca | reverse complement strand
ACTCATGAAACCTAGTGCTAAATCTTACATGAAACTTGGGGATAAACTTGATGCTAAAGATGACACTAGATTTGGCATAACAAGTACTAAGTTTATACCTAACTCATAAACTAACACCAAGTTTAGCATTGTCCTGTGAAATAACATCAAATTTTCGTTAAAAATATAAAAAATCACTAAAAAATTAAATGGAAGAAAAAAAAGGGAGTTGATGCCACAATTTTTTATAATGGATAGAGGAGTGGAATGACTAGGTCATAACATTGAAGAAAAAAGAATCATAGACAAGAAAACGCCAAAAAAGACAAGTAAATAACACAGATAGCTTTCCAACATCATTTGCTAGTTGGAATTGAATATCGTGAGGTTTTTAAAAATTGTTAGGCATGAAGAACAATATGTGGAGAAATACAAATCTCCTACACAATAAGAGGCATTGTTCCCTTACTCCAGGAGGGATAATGTTTTTTCTTAAGTTATGATTCGATCTATGGATATGGAGTAAGTGAAGGATATTGCAAAAATGCATTAATGGCTTCTTGGGGATGCTAAAAATACAATAGAGAAGTGCAACATGATTTTGGGTTGAAAACACATTGGATATGTTAATGGGATTGTTGTGCAATGGTATGAATGTTGGAGGTTCTTGCTAGTTGGAGAAGCACTAAATAACCATGGATTTGAAAAACATCATAAGGAGCAAAATGTTGAAGATGAGGTTCTTTTGGAGAGAAATGAAAGAAAGCAAAGATAAAGGAGGCTACATTATTTCCTTTATTGGCTCCAAACTAAGTGTGTCACATGAAAAAAGATTCTAGTAGCCAAAGAAACAAATTATAATCGACAAGTCCATAACATAAGAGGAAAATTGCTAGGTTCCAAAGCCAGTCTAGCCTCTAAACTTTGTGATTTGGCCTTAGAAGGTAAATTGTTGGGTTTTGGGGTCAAATAGTCCTTTGACCTTATAAATTTGGCCTTAGAAGGTAAATCATTATCGTTATCACCTAAAAACTATGCACTTGTGACATTTACACAAGTTTACTGAAATACACCATCAAACAACATGTTTACCACACATTTCACCTCATTTCCCACCTCCACTAGACCTTCGAAGACTTTTGGGAAGAACATAAATTTGAACCCATTAGGGNTGCACTAGCCTGTAAAAATCACAATTTTGACTATTTTTGGCTGGAATTTTTCAGGGAGGGAAAGTAGTTATATGTGGACATTTTAAAAACCTAATTTCTTTTATTAGACTTGATTTTGTCACCTTTAACAACTATTTTGTGACCATGTCAAGGGGGTTTAACCACTACTTTTCTGATAAATAAAGGCTTGAGGTGTCTCCATTCATCATACATCCATTGATAGTAGGTACATGTTGTTGAAAACACTCCAAATGTCTTGAGGAATAATTCCTCTTGATAGTGCTTTTGTGTTCATGCTACTTGCTCACTTAACCAAGGCGAGGATTAATCATACATCAAAGAAGTCAAGGACCCTTCCAAGGAGGATAATTTGGAGCAACATCTTCAACATGTATACTCCCTAGGTGATTTTTTTGTACTTTCCATTGGATATGAAGGTATTCTTTCCATTCTTTCCATTTTTTAATTTTATTTTTCCAAGGAAAACCTCACAGGGAAACGCAAGGTATGCTTCCCCACATTTGATGCTCACTTCCATAGTAAACTTGTTGATGTATACTAGTGTGCCTAACCCAAGGGGATTTGAAATAGGAATCTATTGGCATGAAAGTAGCCAATTTACCAACAATATTGGAAATAATCACTTGAGCTAGCCCCTTGTGAAAAAAGCTTGAAACCTTTTCTACTAATGAATAGAATTCTAAGATAAATCTAGAAGAGGCTTATTTGCACCATCCAAATCTAAAGGTTGGGGTGATGTTTATCCCAAATTCTACCAATAAATACATTCTATTAAGTATTCCTCAACCACAACTAGTAGAATCCCTACCTAAGAACTCTATGGATCCCTTCCAATTGTCAATTTTGTCAAAGTTTTTAGAGGAAAATTACTTAGGAAAAAATTCATCGAGTCCCCTTTCTTTTCTAGCAAAGAAGATAAGGGGATGAATCCCCTTAGATACATTTTGATATGAAGAAAATGTAACATGTAGTTGGATGGTTTTAATGTCGAGAGGGGTTTGGCCTTAAACATTGAGCAACAAAACATCATGGGTAGACAATCCTTTATGTCTTTAGCAAAATAAAATTTTGAGNACCTCCAAAACCTGCACTAGCCTATAAAAATCACAATTTTGCCTATTTCTGGCCGGAATTTTCCAGGGAGGGAAAGTAGTTATATGTGGACATTTTAAAAACCTAATTTATTTTATTAGACTTCATATTTTCACCTTTAACAAATATTTTGTGACCATGTCAAGGGGATTTAACCACTACTTTTCTGATAAATAAAGGCTTGAGGTGTCTCCATTCATCATACATCCATTGATAATAGGTACATGTTGTTGAAAACACTCCAAATGTCTTGAGGAATCCTTCCTCTTGATAGTGCTTTTGTGTTCATGCTACTTGCTCACTTAACCAAGGAGAGGATTAATCATACATCAAAGAAGTCAAGGACCCTCCTAGGGAGGATAATTTAGAGCAACATCTTCAACAAGTATACTCCCTAGGTGATTTTTTTGTACTTTCCATTGGATATGAAGGTATTCTTTCCATTTTTTAATTTTATTTTTCCAAGGAAAACCTCACAGGGAAACGCAAGGTATGCTTCCCCACATTTGATGCTCACTTCCATAGTAAACTTGTTGATGTATACTAGTGTGCCTAACCCAAGGGGATTTGAAATAGGAATCTATTGGCATGAAAGTAGCCAATTTACCAACAATATTGGAAATAATCAGTTGAGCTAGCCCCTTGTGAAAAAAGCTTGAAACCATTTCTACTAATGAATACAATTCTAAGATAAATCTAGAAGAGGCATATTTGCACCATCCAAATCTAAAGGTTGGGGTGATGTTTATCCCAAATTCTCCCAATAAATACATTCTATTAAGTATTCCTCAACCACAACTAGTAGAATCCCTACCTAAGAACTCTATGGATCCCTTCCAATTGTCAATTTTGTCAAAGTTTTCATAGGAAAATTACTTAGGAAAAAATTCATCGAGTCCCCTTTCTTTTCTAGCAAAGAAGATAAGGGGATGAATCCCATTAGATACATTTTGATATGAAGAAAAGGTAACATGTAGTTGGATGGTTTTAATGTCGAGAGGGGTTTGGCCTTAAACATTGAGAAACAAAACATAATGGGTAGACAATCCTTTATGTCTTTAGCAAAATAAAATTTTGAGAAGGAAATACTAGAAGGAAGACAACATGCCATAAATGAGGCCCTTAGATTAGGGAGTTCCTAAATGAGGGTTTCCAATGTAATATTGTCCTTAAATGTGAGATTGGTAAGGGGGTAGCACAAAAAATTATCCCTTAAGAGATTGGATCTTCATTACAAACCCGAGGTAATTCTAATCCAACAAACTATGTGTGAGGGGGGGGGGGGATGAGTTTTCTCTTCTTTCCTCAATGAATAGAAATTTTCTTTGGATTCACTTAAGGGATATATGGAGGCTTATTAACATGCTAGAACAAATCATTAAATATTACACAATATTTTGTTCTCAATGTAAGGTTATTTACATAGTTAAGGTCAATTGAATTAGGGCCTTTTCTATCGTCAATATGCATGGTCCTTATGAAGATAGGAAGGTTTTATCGGACAATTTATTCACGTTGGGAATCCTAAAATACGATAATCTATTTTTAGGTGGGGACCTAAACCACTCTACTTAAATATTGGAGATAGGGCAACAAATGTTAGATCAGTACCACTAGAAGTAGGACTTTTTGATGTGGTGCCAAAAAATATAGTTCCTTCCATAAGAATTTAGGGTAGGGGATGAAGGTGTCTCTAAAATATTGGATAGATTCATGGTGGTAGAGAGGGTTATGGTGGGTTAAAATAATATTAGGACATGGGATAGAGAGGGTGGTTCATCATACCATCTCTCGATTATCATACAAATTGAGGAAGATCATTACAAACCTCCCGATCCTTTCAATTTTAATCCAAAATGGCTAGACAATGATGATTTCATAAAATTGGTTAGCCAAAATTAGATTAATTATGAACTTTCTAATGAAAACTAAACAATGTTTCAATTTGCAGAGAACCTAAAGAAAGCTAAAAGGGTCACAATAAGATAGGCAAAACAAACCTTTCAAAATTTCCAAATAGGTTTACTACATGTAGAGGCATAGATTGCAAACATTATTTACTAAAACAAAGAAGGGATTATTTCAGAGGATGAAAAGGAAAACCTAGCATTTTGGAGAAGGAAAAAAGAAAATTGTTAGAATGAGATTAATCTAGATGGACAATGAAAAGCACATATATTTGGTTATCATAAGGGGATGAGAATATTAAGTTCTTTCAGAACTATTCATAGCATCAGAAAATCATCAACAAAATATGGGAAATGAGAAAGAGAATGAGACCAAGGAAAGAAGGTTTCAACATATTCTAGAGATTGGGTTAACCCACTTCCATAAGATATGCCTAGACCCCCTAGGGAAAATATAGAAGAAATTGTTAAAATGCCTTCCTATTTTCCTAGCCTCGTTGATCTAGAGAAAATTGAAGATTTAATATTAGAAGCATCTAAAGGAGACCTTAGAGTAGTGGTGGAATCCTTTCAAAAGGAAAAAATCCCAAGTCTTGATGGGTGGACCATGGAGTTTTATTTAGGAATTTATGATTTACTAGAGGAGGATTTATTAAAGGCAGTAAAGGAATCAAGATCTTCAAGAAAGGTTATGGACTCTATGAACTCAACCTTCATAGCCCCCATCTAAAAGAAGACTAATATTGAATCCTTTGAGGACTAAAAACTAATATCTCTATACCATTCAATTTACAAATATTTGCCAAAATTATAACCAACAGATTAAGGAAAGTTTTCCCTGACTCTATTTATCAAGACAAGTTTGGGTTCTTATGTGAAAGATAAATCCATGTTGTACTCGGGTTGCTCGGGAACATTTTCATACTATAAAAAAATATATATGATGGAAATGGTTTTAAAATTGGACCTATCTAAGACCTATGATAGGGTAAACTTGTTTATAATATTGGTTTTATAAACTTCCATACATCCACTTTATTTTTAATGGTTTAGTAGTTGAGCAAGAAAGTAGGCTATCCCAAATGCTTCATCTCATAAATTTGATAGATTCTTTCATGTCAAGGTGTTTAGGTCTTGTCCACCAACCTAATTCATTATGAATTTCATGAGACTTGGTTCTTATCTTTGCAATATTTATTCTCTTCTTTGATCTAGAAAAAATAAAGAGATAGGTTTGATCTTCTAACTTGGTATTAACGAGTTCCTTGTAGCATAAATACTTTCTTTTATACCCAATCTTAGTATTTCCATATATTTTCTCTTTTAATTATTCATGATAGTGTTGGAAAACATGTTGTCATTGATGTCAAAGGTAGATATGACTGCGAAAATCATGGATGTCATTGATATGACATGAAGGGAGAGACTATGAATGTCTCTGTGAGTTGATACATCACTGCATATCTACCCTATGTGAATGAAGGAAATATGACATAGAAAGAATCCATACTATTACATCCAAATAGGATATAAAGAAGCGTCCATACTACAAATAAAACTAGATAGAGGAAGTTGAGTATGTCCCTATATGACTCTATATGAAAAAAAAATCGAGGAATGAGATATGACAAGGGGAGACTCTAAGAATTGAACCAGAAAAATAGAGGAAGCATCTAGAATACAAATTGGACTAGAGAAAGGAAGAAGAGAATGTTATGCGCGTTGATAAGATTCTGTGAGGTAATGATGATTGTGAACAATCAATCCAAGAGAATTCATGGCTGCATAATAATAACAAGAAGTTGAGCGATGAATGCTAGACAAGATGTCATACAGGTATGAGGAGGACACAATGACTCCATTGCAGATCCAAGCAACATTAATCTTAGTGAAGCAAGACCAGGTTATCCAGACCGAAGAAATGATGACAACGATATATCCCACATTTATAAGGAAATTTGAATTCGAAGCGTTTATATTTCAAAAGCAATTTTATATATCTTGAATGAAAATAGGCAAGATAGGAAACCTTGTGCACAGAGATACCTTTTAGTTATGGGTCCCAACATATTTGATATCGACATATCTGATATATGGAGAAAGCAGATATGTAGTTTTAAAAAGTTTTGGGGGCCTGATATCTAGGGGGTTGATGCCCAGAGGGTCGAGTTAGATGCCACGTTAGAGCCATGATGGAAGCCATGAACTGTTCCATGTGTCCATCTAGATGAGTGCCACATTAGAGGGATTCCATGACAGTACCACACCAATTCCATAACAAGTATCTATGTAGATGCCACATATCAATACATGTACCGATGCCACGCCATCCAATATACATTTAGAATAATTCCACTTAGAAGCCACCTCATCTACAACATTAGAATGATGGATTAGTGATATTTCAAAAAATTAACTAAGTATGAAGAATGTATCGATTGGATGAAGAAGTCTCATGGAGCATGGTAGAGAAGAATCATGATGTCTCGCAAAGTGCGGTGAGATCTCAAAAATCGACTAAGTATTAAGACATCATGGACGTAACTAAGTGGCAGAGAATCATGAGTATAAGAAGAAATAATGAAGTGAGAGAGAACTCACGGACCCGCGGTGAGACCTAGAGAAATTGTCTAAGTATGGGTGAAAAATGAGTGTGTTAGAATGTGAAAGTATATTCTGGAGGCCATGGAAGTTTCAATGCAAATTCCTTGGACCCATGGTGAGACTTTGAGAAATTGTCTAAGTATAGGTGGAAAATGAGTGTGGTGGAACGTGAAGGTGTATTCTAGAGGACATGGAAGTTTGAATACAAATTCCTTGGACATGTGGTGAAATACTTAGAAAAGTTTCTAAGTATGGGTGCAAAGTGAATGCGGTGGAATGAAAAGGTGTATTCTGGAGATCTCAGAAGTTTGAACGCAAATTCCTTAGACCTATGGTGAAATAATTAGAAAAGTTTCTAAATATGAGTGCAAAGTGAGTGTGGCAGAACGTGAAGGTGTAGTTTGGAGGTCACAGAAGTTTGAAATGATATGCCTTAGACCTGCGGTGAAACCATCAAGGAAACAAATTAGCGAATGAGATTGAATCAGAGTCTAGATTAGATGGTCAACGTTGAATCTATATTGCATGTGTTGATGGCCGGTGATTGTGATCAATGACTGAGGTTCAAATAAGAAGAAAATCAGATGGTGGCTATGCATTCTAGTTGCATGGTGTGTTTTGGTGGACAAAAAATATACCAATAGTCAATATTAAATCTGAAGGAAAGATTAGATGGTCATAGAGTGATGAGGTTCACATAGTATATTTTGATAACCAATGAATGAGATCAACGGTGAACATTCAATTCAAATGAAGATCCAATGAATGCTAAGTACTAAGTGATATGTTGTGTGTTCCGAGACTCGGTGGTCTTGATATGATAAGAAGAGATAAATGGATGAGAATTGATAAGGGACCAGATCCAGCGAGTGTCGAACAATGAGGTTATTTACTTATTGTATTAGATAGTGATCCAATCGATTATCCATATTAGATTGAAGACGGATAAAACAATAGTTGAGTGTTGAAGTTGTGTTGCATGTTTTGATGGGTAGATAATAGATCAATGGCCACAATCGATTCAAGGGACCTCATCCGACGATTGTTGAGTGTCAAGGTGGATGCTTTGTCCAGTGAGCAGATAACATGTGAATTAGAAGGAATTTGGGACCAATTTTGAAGGATTGAATGAAGACCAAACTTTAAGGAAGGGTCAAATAATCTAGGGCCAACCTCATAAGAAATATTCATTTTGTTTGTGGGAAAATTCATGGAAGTATAGATTGTATAAATAACTATGCCTGAATCCAATTCTTGTGTGAGGTGATGTGTGAGGATTGAGAAAAGGATGGAAAGTGAAGAGTTCTGAGTTTGCAGAACCGAAAGTGGAAGAATGGAAAAGTGTGAAAAATGTAAGTGAGTGTGTGGATCAAGTGAAGAGAATCTTTGAGGCTCTGAGGTTTGAGGATGCGAGAGAATGAAAGGAAGATAATGTAATCGTCTAAGGGTGGTTGTAAGGTGCAAGGTGTAAGTAAATTCCTAAATCAAGTAGATTGTGAACTGAAGGAACCTGTTGCAATAGAAGAAAGAGTAGCAATTTAATGCAAGTGAAGGCTTGAAGGAAAGATAATATTCAACATCATTGACAGATTGAGGAGATTGATGTCTCCAGTAAGTTGGTTCCTACATATTTTTTAGTTGGTGCTCAGCTAAGGGGATTGGTGTCTCCTGCAGGTTGGTGCCTACAAATATTACAGCTGTAGCTTAGTGCCTACAAGCAGTGCTGAGTTGGTACTCAACCAAGGGGATTGGTGTCTCCTGTAGGTTGGTGTATGCAAACATTGTAACAATAGGTTGGTTCCTACATGATTTTATAAAATATTTGTTTTGTGGTTTTCTCCTAGTTGGGTTTCCACGTTAAATCTTTGTGTATTGTGAATTGTTTGGTTGTGTATTTGTCATTCATTGTTATAGTTGGTAAAGTAACACATTGATAAACATTGAAAGAAAAGAAAAAATAGTCTTATACCGATTCACCCCCCTCTCAATATAAGTAAGTGTGCCAATAGATAGACCTTTTCCTAATATTGATATATTAAAGGGTGACCTCTTCTACTATCCTCCAATGATTTTTTTTCAAAGAAAAAAAAAATTTATTCAATATTTCAAGTGTGAAATTAGAATATATATAGGTTCGCCTTTAAAGGTTCTATAAGAGCATTTTTTGTACTTTGTTTAAAAACAACATCTAAGTCTATCATATGACTACTTAAATACAGTCTTCGTAGGATCCAAAGGGGCAACCTTTACATGTATTTAACAAAAAATATGTTTTCAACCCTATGGCTTCAACACTATTATGTCAAAAACAAAAAACCATAGTGATCTTCTTTCTTATCCCTTAATGATTTAACTAGGAAACTACATCCCTAGTCCACCATATTTTGTGCCTTTAGTGGTTTTTGCTAATGTTTGAAGCAGTGACAAGAAGCCTCTCATTCTTCATATTAATAAGCTTATTCTTACATGCTAAGTACCTTTTCATAGCCTTACTCTCAATAAGGGGAAGCCCAACTTCTACAAGGAGGATTGGATAAGATGTATTGTCTTTAATTTTAAGGTTATTATTAAAAGCTTTTGGATTTGCTTGATTTTCCCCAAAGTTTCCCTAATAACACTACAAACCCAAACCTCAAAACAATAAAGAATCACTGGGGTAACAAATGTGTCAAAATGGATCTTCTTTTTTTGCCAAATCTGAAACTTTGCAAAGGTACAATTGTTTGCAAGACCATAATAAGCTTTCCATCCTCCACTGATTTTTTTCAACACTAAAGTTATAGTTTGGTTTGTGATTAAAATTGATTCCTAGATACTTATCAAATTTGACTTCTTCCAAGTTGTTATTATCATACACAAAATCAAGATATGTGATTTTCTTGGATATAATGATTGTTACTTTTTTTTATCAATATTTATGGACAAGGATAATTTTAAGGATGGAAATTTATCTTAAAATGTAGAACCCTAGGTAAATCTTACTAATCCTTAATATGCATGGTGTAAAATGTTTGGCAATATTTTTGTAAAGCATTCAAATTTCTAAGGATTTTATATAGTTTCTATAAAAGTTTGGCGATTTTTAAAGTAAAATAATATCATCCTATAGAATTTGGGCAAATCATTTTTAGAAAAAATGGAAATTGGTAAATTTTATTTTGAAAAAAAGCATGGAAAATTTAACCCCTAAAATTTTCCTTGTTTATGAAATCCTAGAATCCTAGAATTAGAACATAACTTTTTGAAAAATTAAGTTTTTTATATATTAAACTAAGATATTTATTCATTTTTCTTAAAGCCAGACATATCTATGTATCATGCACACATTTGAGTTTTCTACATATCTAAATTAGCATAGTAGTTTACTTTTTATCTAGTTTAACAATCATATCTTGTTACTTGGATTATGGTTACACTTACGTTATTAAAGGTTGCTTACATGGTTTAATGTGCTCTAAGATGTGTTATCCCTCAATATAAAACTTATTTAGGGTTATACGACCCACAACATGCCCTCCTAGAAGCCTCCTTATTGGGACAGTGAGGGTGATTTCCCACTAGCCCTAGTTTAGCTAGCTGGAAATGAAGATCAAAACTAAATACAAATACAAATAAACAAAATACAGCTAGCTGGAAATGAAGATGAAAACTAAATACAAATAAACAAAGTTCACCACTGTTGCCATACATACAATCCTGCGAATTTGCTTTTCTACGCTCTGCTCGGAAATCGGATGATTACTATTCCTCCAAATCAGCGAGGAGCGGAAAATTAAAGAAAATGTTACATTTAGTTGCCGGGGTTTGAATCTGGGATCGATCAAAGTATTGGAAAAAGTTTACTTCATCTGCCATCAGAGTGGCGCAGCGGAAGCGTGGTGGGCCCATAACCCACAGGTCCCAGGATCGAAACCTGGCTCTGATAAGAGACTGATCAGAAGTAGCTTCTGTTTTGGATTTGCAGAGCTCTCCCAAAAGTATGTCCACATCCTAACGATATATTAAAAAAACACTTGTTTTCCATTTATTCATTGTACATGCCAAACTCTTACATTGTCAATTTTCCCATTCACCATATAAAGTACATTGTCAAGTTCCTGGTTTATTGAGAAGTAATTTAAGTTGACATGACCTAGCCCATTGCATATACTTATTATATCCTCTCATGAGCAATTATCAACAATAATTGTTTATGTCTTTTAATAGTTTTAAAAGCCGCTCTTTGAAAATGACTTGATTTCTTTGTAACTTATGCCTACAAGAGAAACAACAAGGTTAACGATAACATTCAATATTTACAATAAGGTACATTTTTTGGTCGACATTTCTTTAACAAGCTTATTGTATTGTTTAACATTGGAGCAACACAATACAAGAATTGAACCAACGAATGTGAGTACTTGATTTGAATGGAAAGCCGACAAAAACTTTGATGTGGATGTGAAGCAACTGGGATGAGCCCTAGATTCGATTGGCACCAACGTTTCTCACAATGGATGAGCCCTAGATTTGATTGGCACCAGCGTTGCTCATAAATCCATTATGAGAGATCTGATGATGCTCGAAAATCAATTGTCGCTATTTCTATTACAAAACAATTTGGAGTTGCAGTTGGGTTCTAAAGTCGAGGCAGAGGCCAGACTCTGCACCCTGCTAAGGCTTGTGTGCCAGGAATTATCACCTTTCACCTTCAAGCTGCTCGAGGATTTGAAGAACTTGAAAATGGAAAGACAAATTAGAAGGAATGAAACCAGTTGCTCACAGGTGAGGCAGCCAAAGCAACACCACACTCAATTCATTGATTAAACAATCATGAGTACATGAGTATATAGGATTACAATCCGTTTAGGGAGTTAGAACAAACTGCTAGAGAATAGGATCTAAATCCTAAATAAACACCATATTAACACATATGTAACTAATAAGATCTCCATTATTTCTAAATCTCCCCCTTAATGGAGAAAGGGTTGACTTTCACACCTAACATCTCCCTAAACACTTCAAATTTAATCTTCCCAAGAGGCTTTGTAAAACAACATTGTCACTAGTATTACAATACATTAAAGCAACATCATTAGACTACATCTTTTCTCTAACAAAATGAAACCGAGCATCAACATGCTTTGTCCTTGAATGATAAACTGGATTATTTGCCAACTTGATTGAGCTCCGGTTATCACATTTGATTATCGTAGCTTTCCTTTGTTCTTCTCCAACATCTTGAAGAAGTCTTCTCAACCAAACACCTTCACAAGTTGTTGCACACGAATATTTATATTTTTCCTCAATAGATGATAAAGATACAGTAGGCTACTTCTTACTGCTCCATGTAACAATCCTGGATCCAATGCCAAAGGAATAACCTGTAGTAGATCTTTGATAATCCGGATTGCCATCCCAATCTGAAACTGAGTAACCTATCAACTCAACATCAAATGAATCAGTATATTTAATACCATAATCAATTGTGCCTTGGAGATACCTGAGTACCCCTTTCGTTGCATTCCAATGGCTTTCTAGAGGTTTTTTCATAAACTGAATTAACACACTAACAAAATATGATATGTCAGGTCTGGTTGTAGTGAGATAATTCAAACCTCCCACCATCTGTCTATACATTGTACCATTTACCTCCTTTGAACCATCATCACAATAAAGTTTCATGTTCTGTTGCATTGGAACAAAAGAAACTTTACACTGATCCATCTTAAACTTCTTAAGTACCCCTCTGACATATTTACCTTGAGACACAAACATTTGACCAACATTTCTCCAAACTTCAAGACTTGGGCAGTAATGTAACTCACCAAGATCTTTCATTTCAAATACCTGGGAAATCTGCTTCTTAATTCCACGAATCGATTTTTCTGAATTTCCTGTAATAATTAAATCATCAACATATAAGGAAATCAGTGCAACATGCCCCTTTTCATCAAACTTGGTATACATGTTTGGATCACTTTCTCTCCTCATAAAACCCTGTTGAAAAAAGAAGGAATTGATCTTCTCATAACATGACCTAGGTGTCTGTTTCAGCCCATACAATGCTTTCTTTAATTTACACATTAAATGTTCCTAACCTCTTTTCCCAAACCCCTCTGGTTGAGTAAGGTAAACCTCCTCCTTTAACTCACCATTCAGAAAAGCATATTTTACATCTAATTGGTGAAGCTTCCAATGGTACTTTGTAGCTAATGCAATTAACAATCTTATAGTATTTAATTTAGCTACTGGTGCAAATGTTTCTACATAGTCAATACCCTCTTTTTGTGAGTACCCTTTTGCAACCAATCTAGCTTTGTATTTGTCTATAATACCATTTGCTTTAAATTTAGGTTTGTATATCCACTTACATCCAATAGGATTTTATCTTTAGGCAATTTAGTCAATTCCCAAGTTTTGTTTTTCATTATAGAGTCGTATTCTTCTTCCATTGCTTTTCTCCACTCTTCATGTTCATTAGCTTCATTAAAATTCATGGGTTCCATGACATTTAAAATATTACTCATCAGCGCATAGTCTTTATAATTTTTAGGTGGACGAACCTGTCGTAAAGATCTTCGCAAATAGTTGGTGACTTCTTCTTCGTTTTGTGAAGATCCTTCTTCATTGTTGGCTGTATCCATGTCATTGGATGCATCTTCTTGTTACTTCTCCTATTGATGTTGCTTCTCTTCTTTGAACTCTTCATCTTCAAGAAGTACATGCCATCCTTCATGGTTGTTGTCTTCATTATTTCCTTATGCCTGCTCATGGAAAATTACATCTCTACTCGCAAGCACTTTGTGAGTAGATGGATCAAACAATTTATATTCTTTAAATTCTGAACAGTGTCCTATAAAAATATATTTGATAGCTTTAGCATCAAGCTTCTTCTTGTTCTCCTTTGGAATATGTGCAAAAACCTTACATCCAAATATCCTCAAATTATTAACTGCTGGTTTAGAACCATACAAGGCTTTGAAAGGAGTTTTATTATGAATACACCTTATTAGACTTCTATTCTTTAAATAAACAACAGTGTTAATGGCCTCAGCGCAAAAAGCACTTGAGAGATTCTTACCTTTCATCATACTTCGTGCACACTCCACCAGAGTTCTGTTTTTCCTTTCTACAACTCCATTATGTTGTGGAGTGTGGGGTATTGTAAATTGTTGTACTATTCCATGATCTTTGCAATACTTGATGAAGTTCCCCAATTTGTACTCTCCCCCTTGATATGGATGGAGGATTTTTATGGTTTTTCATGTTTTCTTCTCCACCATGTTTTTGAATTCCTTAAAGTATTCAAAAACATCACTCTTTCTCCTAAGGAAATAAACCCATGTGTATCTTGTGCAATCATCAATAAATAACAAAAAATAATAAGCACCACCTAAGGACCTTGTCTGCATTGTTCCACAAACATCAATATGTACAAGTTCTAATACAACTTTCTTTCTCCTATCAGAATTAGAGGGGAATGCATCTCTGTGCATCTTTCCTAATGCACAACCTTCACAAGAAGCATAATCATTCTTCAACATAGGGAGTCCTTCAACCATACTTTGTTTTTGTAATAACAACAAATCATGATAATTAATGTGACCATACCTCTGGTGCCAAAGAGTTTCTGTAGGCATAGTTGCATAAATCAATGCTTGATGATTCTTGTTGGTAACATCAATTTTGTACATGCCTCCAACTCTGACCCCTGTAGAAACAGTTATGTAATGATCCAACAAGTCCTTTACTATGCAATAAGTCTTGAAGAATTCAATCTTCAGATTCTGATTTGTAATTGTGGACACAGAGATCAATTTTTTCTTTATCCCTGATACATACACATCATTGTGAATGTGTCTCAAAGTACCATTCAACAATGTTACTAGAATATCTCCATATCCCTTGATTTGATAAGAACGATCATCTCCAAGATAAATATGGGCACCATTATGTGTTTCTTTGAAATTTACATACCACTTTGTATTACATGTCATGTGAATTGAAGCTCCAGAATCCACAAACCATGCATCAACATCATTAGTTTCAGAAGACAACGCAACAATAGACACAAATAGTCTAAGATCCTTTGAATCAAAATTTGGGGTTTCATCAATAGCAATAAACAATATGAGATCATGATTGGAGGTTTCTCATGCAAAGTGACCTGAATGTTTTCTAGGTTTATAGATGGCTTCATCACTTTTCTTCTTCTGGCATTCTCTAATAAGATGCCCAGTCTTACCACAATAAAAACACCTAGGCTCATTTATGTTAGATGGCATACCTTGGAGATGAATTTATCTTAAATGGACTTCCTCCTTTGCCTGGAGAAAAAACTTTGCCTCCTTCTCCTGGTTTCCCTCTAGGGAATCTCTTCTTTGTCCATAATGTTAAGTCTAAATTCCGAGGCTTCAAATTCATGTGCCTCTCTTCTTCTTGGAGAAATATACCTATCAATTCCTCAAAGGTAGGAGCTTTCTCTCTCGTTGCAAGACTTGTTATAAACATTTGATAGTCTTCTAGCATTCCATTTAAGGTAATTGTGACAAGATCAGTGCTGGATATTGATTCTCCTATATCTCCCAACTTGTCTTTTAAGTCTTTAATTCGACCCAGAAAGGTACTAAAAAAATCATTTACATCCATTTTAATACTTAGCAATTTACTCTTCAAGAAAAGAATACGATCTGTATTATTAGTCTCATACAGATATTTAAGTGCTTTCTAGGTTTCATTAGAAGTCTTAGCATCTCTAATGTGAGGAATTATATTATCTTTCATAGACATTATTAATAATACCTTGGCTTTGTTCTCCCTCTCATCCCAATCTTGGATTGTTGTCGCTATCTCACCTACATCCATATTGGGTCGCACTTCATCTCATTTTGTGACCGTCCACAAACCATAACCTTCCATCAAGGTATGCATATTGAATATTCAATTGATGAAATTCGAGCCATCTAACTTATTGGATTCATTGAGATAAGTTTCTGCAAGTGGATTCACATCTCTGCAAACTCCTTCACGCAAAAAAATCACATCAAACTCCTCTCCAAAGAAACAACCTAGGCACACCTCTTACCTCCAATTCTAGATGCACATGAGAACATAGAGGGTGTGTCGGTTGAGGCCCTTCTTTAGAAAACTTGAAATGGAAAATGACAAATCCAATGACTCCCTCACACGTATGATGTCTTGCCTATGTCCAATGGCTCAAGAACAAGGCGAAATACCAAGAAGAACAAGGAAAAATTTCCAACATGTCAAATGGGATACCGATGATGACTTATGCAAATGATCGTACTCCTCCAGCTAGTTGAGTCCACCACTGGCCAGCTACAGGCTTACACAAATTTTCACACCAGTCTCTCTAAAAAAAACGATGTAATTCAACAAATATGAAGTGATAACAAATCTGTGATGATGGAACACTAGTAGAGCAAACTCCTTTACTTCTTTCATGAGGGAGAGTATGCAAATAATTTATGGAGATGAGTTCGACAACATCAAACTCTAAGCCTTTATTTTCTTACGGTCTACAACTCCTCACATAGACACATTGGCTCTTCACGACCCCTAACCTCCCTAAGCTCGAATGTTTTGTCTTCCCTCAATTCTTGTTGTCTTTTATGATCTACTTGGTGTACCTATAGTTGGGTGTAGAATTCATATTATTATTAATCTTTTCAAAAGGGAACAAATCTATGTGTTGAATTTGTATTTCAAATCCAGAAGGGGGTAGGTATGTATACCTCCATGGAATTTAGTAGTCAAATTGTTGCACAAAGGGGGTCCCTTGTTGTAACACCTTGTTTCCCCCAGTCTGTAAAAATAACTATACTAGCCAAGAACTATGGCAGACTCAAAGATGTGAATGTGTGATTTGGAATGGACCTTAGTATAAAAGGTCAACGAATGTAAATAATGTTATGAATATATGTTGTAGGATTGCTGGGAGGGGGATGTGCTGAAAAGAGACCACGATGGTTGATGAAAGGTGGTGGAATGCACTTGGAATGGTGGCATTAACTTCCATCGAAACCAATACCGTATTTTTTCTTCACTGGCCCGAAGATCAAGAGCAACTCACTGGCCCCGAAATGAATTACTCGTCAAGATGGTAGGTGAAGAGGCTTCTCATGAGTTAATGAGGAATGGGGGTGAATCTCCCATCTATGGAAGCCTCAAACTTGAACACTGCGGGGAAGTTTGTGCCACGCACAACCTCACCGGAAAAGAAAAGGCTGGAAAGAGGTGTGGGAAGGGGAAGTCGCGACAGAGATCGCTAGAGGGAAAAAATTAGAAGGACTCTGGAAAAATACATAGAGTGATTGATAAGCAGAGAAGAAGGAGACTCAGTCTCACAGCATCGTGGTCTAAGCTCGGGGGTGGCTAGTGGTGAATCCATTCGGAATCGTTGAGACTGAGTCTACCTTCGTTCTCGACTTTTGATGAACAGAGACTCAGTCTCACAGCATCGTGGTCTAAGCTCGGGGGTGGCTAGTGGTAAATCCATTCGGAATCGCTGAGCCTACGGTTGGGTGGAAACGAGCACCCCTCTCAGTAGTTGCATCAAACCTGGTGTTTTTCTGATAAGTGTTATATCTCGTATCTTGAAATTAGTATTCTGACATGTATGTTCATGGTTTGTGTAATTATGAATGGTTACAGTGTAAGACTGTCTGTATGGTGTTTTGATCAGGAATGGTGGTTGTATGCTTATATTGGAAATACCACCTATGGCTTACGTAAATACACACACACACACACACACATATATATATGTTTTGAATGGATTCAATTTTCAAGTCTGTTCTCAGGAAATTTGTTCCCTTATTTGTCTCAAGTAATGCCCTGGATATATCTCCCCATAGGGACACCCTTTTTGGAAATTTTATCCAAGGATCTGCTAGAGGATTTTATGGCGTAAGTCTTAAAACCCTACATGACAGAGAATGTCGCTCTTAGACTTCAACATTTCGGTATTTTGGCACCCGGGGTACCTAAGTGCAAGTTCCTTTGTACTCGCAAGTCCTGAAACCCCGACATGTGAAATCCCGAAATGACAGCGTATAGCTAAATCCCGATATTTCGGTATTTCAGCATCCGAAATATCCAAGGGCGAGTTCCCTTGCACTCGCAAGTCCCAAAATATCGACTTGTGAAATCCCGAAAAGATAGAGTGTGGAGAAGTTATTATATTTCGGTATTTCGGCACCCGAGGTACCTAAGTGCGGGCCCCATGTACTCGTCAGTCTCAAAAACCCGACTCATGAAATCCCGATGGAGGAAACCCTGAAATAGGCTGAGTGATATATATATAAATATATGTATGTAGGTTTTGGAGTTTTGGCTTACGGGAAACCCAGGCGCGAGACCTCCTGTCGTCGCATATCCCAAAAACCCGGTTTGCGAACTCCTAAAATTGCTTAGCGCATATAGATTTGACGTTTCAGTGTTTCAGCACCTAGGATACCCAAGGGTAAGTTCCCTTGTACTCACCAATCCTGAAATCCCGATTAGCGAAACCCTGAAATGGACTAGCATGGGTGAGTTGTGATGTTTCGGTGTTTCAGCACCCGGGATACCCAAGGGTAAGTTCCCTTGTACTCGCCAACCCGAAATCCTGATTAGCGAAACCCCACAATGGACTAGCATGTAAAAGTTATGATGTTTCAAAGTTTTGACTCCCGGGAAACCCAGGTGTGATACCTCCTGTCCTCACATATCACGAAATCCTAATAGGCGAACTCCCAAAATGGATTAGCACATATAATTTTGGTGTTTCATCATTTTGGTACCCAGGATTCCTAAAGGTTAGTTTTCCTCGTATTCGACAGGCGCGAAACTCTGATGGATGAAACCCCGAAATGGGTTTGATAGATATAGGGTTTTCGGTGTTTTGGCACCCGTGAAACCAAAGGGTAGGAACCCCTCATCCTCTTACATCGCAAAATCCCGGTACGCGAAGTCCCGGTAGGTGAAATCCCGAAGTGGTTTGGTGTGAATAGAATTTTGGGTTTCAGGGTTGGGGGAGTCGAATAACTTGACTCCCTCGCATTTCAATCTCCCAGTTTCCGAAGTCCCGAAATGTGAAAGGCGCCTCTTGGCTTAGCTCGGGGTCACAGTCGATGGACACATGGGAGTAAATCCTATGTTTGGTGTGGGAGTTGTACACGACAGATCTTCAACGAAAGAACCAGTGAGTTAGTGTGGTGAAGGTCCCGATTGGAAGACCTAGCCGACGATAGAACCTTGTAGGAATTTGGGGATTCTGTTCCTCGGTAAAGAGGAGGAAAAAGCCAAAAAAATTTAGTTCCCATAGTGGGTGTGTTACAAATTGGTATTAGAGCATGGTTACAACACTTGGTCTGCTTGGGCTCACGAACGAGTTGCATAGAGACCCCATTTGGAGTACTCCTAAAAAAAAGAGTAACCCTCTATCTTAACCCCCTTAATCACAAGTCGAGGTTAAGAATGAAAAATCCTATTGCGCATGTGCATACGAAAAATATGAATTATGTACTAGTTATAAATGAATATAAACATTGACTAACAACTAGCGTTTTTCTTTTGCACACAAGCGGAAGATCAACCGCGGGAAATTACAGACGTATAGAATGGTGACTCACCATGAGGTGGGGGAGGCCTCCCACAATAGAGATGAAAAGTCTGATGAAAGGAGGGCGGTAGGGACCCCTCCATATCTAGATGAGACTGTGAGGAGCCTCATGGTCGAATTATAAAGCTGCAAGGCTGACAATGAGAGGATTTTGAAAGAACAAGAGAAGCAAACATAAATTAATGTAGTTTTACTGCAGAGCTTATCCGACCTACAAAGACAAATGCAGCATGAACCTAAGGTACAGAAACATGGTCATATCAATGGCCACACTGAGAGGAGTACCTCGAGAAAGGTCCACCCTAGAGATAAGGGACAAGTGTTGGAGGATTCTTCTGGAAAGGAAACTGGCAACTCGGAGGGATCTTCTAGCAGCAGAACTAGTTCTCATTCTCAAAGAAAATGAAAGAAGCAAAAAATTTCCAAGGGTCATAAATTCGAAGAATTCAGGAAGGCTAGACCACCCTCCTTTGATGGTGAAATAAATAAAGGAGAGGAAGCGAAGGCCTGGCTGCTTGGACTAAAGAAGTATTTCAGAGTCCATGACTTCTCAGAAAACTTGAAGGCCCGAGTGGCCACCTTCAACTTGAATGGAAAGGATTCCATTTGGTGGGAAGACCTTAAGAATGTGAAAGGGGTTCACGAAGAGGACATGTCTTGGGAACGGTTTGAGAAATACTTCTGGAAGAAGTATCTGTCAGAAAAATATTTCGACGAAAAGACTAAAGAATTCTATGAACTCAAACTGAGGCAACTCACCATAGAGGAATATGTCAACAGATTCCTCAAGTTGCTGAGGTATGTACCTTACATAAAAGCAGAAAATGAAAAGGTGCAACGATTCATCAGTGGACTACCTAAGGACTATCAGAACAAGATTGAATTTGATGAACCAAAGACCCTAGAAGATACTAACCGAAAGGCAAAATATTGTTATGAACAACTTGGGTATCGGACGGGACCTCGCGAAGGCTGGAAACCGAAGAATAGTTTGGGATTTCAAAGAAAGGGGATTAAATCCCCAAGATTTAAGGATTATAAAAAGAACTCAAGGATGATCTTATGTTGGTAGCCAATTCAATTTTTTCAATTGCCCCGAAAGCTGCCTACATCTATGACTTCTGAACTTCAAATTTCCATCGCATTTTGCAAATAGACAATATTTTCATTTCATGCGACATTTGCCAATTGGTTTCAATTTAGTTTTCACGACTGAAAGCGTGAAAATTCCTCTATCGTTATTTGAACTGTCATAGTTTTTATCGATATTTTGAGTAGCACTTTATCTTTGGTATATCATATGGCTGAAAAAGATTGCCTATTCTTCCTTTGATTGTGCAAACTTGATTTTTATTTGATTGATAAGGCATTGAGCATGAAAATTTATGGGTTATACTTGATTATATAGAGGTCATGGTTGATTTTGGGTTTTTATATGATGTGATCCTTATTATTATATGCTCTTGGCTTATCGATTTTATCTCTTGTCACCATGTTTTAAGACCTTTGATCAAAATGTTTGATTATGCAACAAGTGCATGGGTAACGTATGAGTTTGATTTCATATTGAATGGAATTAGTTTGAAGTTATACACATGGCGCGTTGGTGAAACATTTGGATTTTTTATTTAACGTTGGTTTGAATTATTACAGGCACGCAATTAACTTTGGGTCTGATTTAACGTTGAACATTCATGGTTTCAAACCATCGATTAGCGCATTGGTATAACTATCCACCGTTCAATCCTTGGGTTGGCCGAATATTTTGGTTATGATTGATTGAACAATGTTGTACTTTGCCATTACTATGTTGCATGGCGGTGATTAATCCCACCACCCTCGCACGCGTACATTAATTTGCATCCCCTTTCATCGTTCTCAGCTGTTAGCCCAGACGATTTTTCTCCTGTGTGTTTCATCCGAACCCTACCATGCGCCCGCACCATGGATCTGGTCGTAAGTACTAAACCCAATGGTAGCCAGGTATTGTTGATGTTTGACGGTGCTTACAGTGACCTTGAGGAATTCGGATGGCTCACGTTCATACGAAAGTTTGATGGCTATAACCCTAGCATGGCTCGGCAATTTGCATTAACCTTTGATGGCTGCCGAGCCAAGGTTGGGGATGTGCAATTGGAAATTGATGAGCAATTTCTCAGTTTAGCTATCGGTCTGCCTGCTGTCGGACAGATATGGTCAAAAAATTGCAAAGTGGAAAATGTCTCGTGGACATTGCTCTTCCAGTCACGAAGAGTGAGCTCCTGTGACAAAGGTTTGCCTGCGAATATGCTAAAGCAACGATGGCACGACTTGTTGATGATAACCAAACAATTTATCACCTGCGAGGGCAGGTATGGTTTCGTTTTCTTGTACCACCTTCGGCTACTTATGGTTTTCATGGGCTATGAGATTAATATGCCTTACTACTTGCATAGGAGTCTGTTTAAAATGTCTAAAAGATACAAATGGAACCAGGCCGCTAACAACCTTTTTCATTTTGGGTTAATTAAAATGCTTGTGGTTTGTCATTTGGGGTTACACCAAAACTGTTGGAATGAGTTTCTTATTCGCAATAATTTTGAGGACTCAAGCCTACCACAGGTTGACAAACCTGTGGTGAGCGAGAGAAAGTCAGTACCCCCTGTGCCTTACAGTGCTCTGTTACCTAAACCCCTACCCGACTCACCTATTGACCTACCCAATTCTGTG
>JZKD02S1653767.1:64222-75474 GCA_000966675.3 Picea glauca | reverse complement strand
AAAGTCAAGGAAGCCAAACTACAAACTTATAGAACTCAGTTTGAAAATATGAAAATGAAAGAAGAAGACAATATTGTTGAGTACTTTCATAGGGTAGATGAAGTGGTTAACTCAATCAAAGCAGGGGGAGAAGAAATTACAGATAAACCTATTGTGCAAAAATTACTAAGATCATTACCTACGAGATGTGATGCAAAGATTTCTACAATTGAAGATAGAACTAATCTAAGCATACTCATAGTTGATCAACTTCATGGAATTTTTAAAGCATATGAAATGAGAACATGGAATGATAAATTAGTAAAAGATGAAACAACCTTTAAAGCATCAAAGACAAAGATGGGGCGGGAGAAAAAGACCAATGATGAGTTATCAGATATATCATATGTAGAAGAGGCCAACTTTATAAAGAAACTCCAAAAAGGATTTGGAAAATATAAAGGAAAGTTACCTTTCAAATGTTTCAACTGTGGCATAATTGGACATTTTTCCAACAAATGTCCCTATCCCATTACTGGAGGAAAATGATGAAGAAATTCACAACCAGGAAAACCAATACAAGAAGAAATTTTATAAGAAAAAGAAAAACTTCTACTCTAAAGAATACATCAACCATTCATACATAAGTGAAGATGAAGATTCAGAGCTTTTGTTTATGGGAATGAAAACACAAGATGATAAACATTCAAAAAATGAAGAAGAAGGGAACTTCAAAGAAGAAATCCTTAGTGTAATTGAAGAACTAGGAAAAACTAAAAAAACAAAACAAGGTACTAAGAAGAGAACTTCTAGAAATTAAAGAAGCTACTAAATCAAGAGAGAGGAAAATTTCCAAAACCCTCAAAGAGTCAGAACATACCATCAGTGATTTGAAGTCCTAGCTCTTGGAAGCTAATAAAACTGAATAAATCATTTTAAAACAACTTAGTGATAAAAAACAAGCATGTGAGAAACTAAAAGTTGAGATCAAGATGCTAAAAGGTGAACTTGAGAAAGAAAAGAAGAGATTAAACTTTGGAAATATTTCAAAGATCTTGGGTGAAATTCGCAGTAGCCAATGGTCACCAAAGAACAAGACTGGTTTGGGATACACCCAAGACTCAACTTCTACATCACAAAGATCTGTGAAAAGACCAATTAGTAATGCAAATTCTCTAAAGGGCTCCTTAAGAAGAGAAAATAATAATCTACATATGATGTCATTGAACATTGTTTCACATAAACAAAAATCAACATTCCCTACTAAAGTAATAAATGACAGGAAGAATGCAATCATCAGAAGGAATCCCCTCAATAAATATCTATTCATTGGATACTGTTACTCTCACAATAATTTTGGACATAAGGAAGTACACTGCAAATCTTATGGACAATACAATAATAAAAATGTCCAAATATATAAGAACAATAGGTACAATACATAGAAGAGAAACTACAACTCATTTACTCCTTTGCAAAACTTCAATATTGAATGTAAAAAATGAAAAAACTATGGTCATAAAACCAAAGAATGTAGATTACCAATGCAAACCCTAAAAATAGGAAACCCTGACAAACAAAATAAGAAGACATGGAAAATAAAATATGAAGTACCAAACAAGAAAGACGATGAAAATATTGTTCTCGAAATTGATGAAGTTAATAATAGGAGATTGGCAGGTAAAACTTCTAATAAGGAATATAATAGTCAAAGATATGCATACAAAGTAGACCAAACTCAAGATATGAAAACTCCTAAAGAAAAATCTGACACAACTCCAACACTTGATAATGTCATACAAGAAGATTATCCTTTACCCAACAAATGGAAATTAATATAGGAATATTCTCAAGACAAGGATAAAGAATCTTTTAATGCACATAATAGTGACGTTGATGATGAATCTCCAATAGTAAAACGACATGAAGAATTGAGTGATTATTATCTCAGAAAATTTCCAAATCTATTTTAATGGTACACTGAAACTCCTTCTCAAAGAAAAATTAAAAATAAAGAAGGGAAGGAGAATTTAGGGAATATCTAAAATCCATTTCTGTTGATGCTCCTATGAGCATTGAAGCACATAAAAATGAATAGGATCATCGAAATCATCATGGTTTAATGATATAACTCTATGCATGATCTGACATAGTTTATTGCAGGTCTTTATCTACCCAGAAACGATGCAGGTTATGTATTGGTCTCAGAATGGTTACAAGTGGAAAAAATCCTAAATGGAAGTTACTATGTGAGCAAGAAATGGAATGAATGGAAAATTCTGCAATAGTGAGGTCATGATGAAATATAGATTAAGTACAAATTTGAAAATGAAAAGACTGGAAAATGAAATTTCAGAGACAATGGTATACATGGCATCTTGTAGAAATGACCAAGGGAGAGATCTTGTCAAGAAGAACTGCCCCTTCAGAAAAAAGGGCAAGAGAAGTTAGAAGTAGAGAGAGAATATTGACAAGGGGAGTCATTCAGTTATGGTAGGTAGAGCATGATTGTAGGGGGATTTACCAGAGTTCATATATTGATCAGTAGCATATAGAAAGACAGATCATAGGAGGAGAAATCCTTTTCCATTGATGTCAAAAGGGGAGAGTAACTTCATAAGAGAGAAGCATCATCACAGGGGGAGATTGTGTATGAATTTGGTGTGTTTCCATCAATGACAAAGGGGTAGATTGTTGGACATAATGTCATTAATGTGTTTTCATTGATGTCAAACAGTATGCAGAGTTCATGTCAAATAAATATATGCAGTATGATAGCATGAAAATATTAAAGCTCATGAGGTTTAGCGAATGAAGATCAGAAGCCCATAAGAGATGACGCACATGAAGCTCAGAAGGGAAAACGCATTATAGAAACATGATCAAATCAAGTCAGGACTGTTAGATACACAAAGCACCAGATCAACGACAAGGATGGATTGCGGAGAGCAACACAAGAATTAAACAACATGTTATTCCCAATCCCACAATTGGTCTAGATCGTCAGATTACAAGAGAAGGATCGTTGGAGTACTATTCAACAATCAAATCAAATCAGAATGATTGATACGCAAGCACCAGATCAATGGCAGGGATAGATTGCAGAGAGAAAAAGGAGAATTAAAAAATGTGTTATTTCCAATCCCGCAATTATTCTAGATCGTAAAATCTTATAAATTCAAAGATCGACGACTATGATTGATCCACCAAACGATCAGTTTAAGTTGTGATCGTCGAATATGCAAGAATAGATCAAGGGAATGGATTGATTGTGGAGCGCAAAGGGAGAATTATCGAAGAACATGGTCCCAACACTGGACATATGGGGGCTAAAAGGAAAAGGGAGAAAGAAGAAGGTAGTGCTTAAATTAATAAGCACATGGTTTTGCGCCTATAGTCACATGTAAATGGGTTGAAGGAAGCACCTCTCCAAAACTCGACTTCTGAAAATATTTGCAGGAATATGGAATCAAGTTATTGATCCATACCTGTGATCAATTTAAGAAAATCACTCTCACTAAATTAAAAGAATTAAAAATAAATGTTTGAATAATAAAAGTAATTATTGTTAATGTTAAAATGAAGAGGTGAGATGGTCCAAACAAAGGGACACAATGTTTCATAGCTCACACCAATTGGAAGAGTATATAAACGAGAAGAAGGTGTCTCTGCAGTCCAAATTAGAAGATCAAAAGCAAAAGCATATTCTAGGAAGGAAATTTGAAGATACTTATGCAGTGAGTTTGGAAGGGAGCAACATGGAAGGATTCATATCCTTACCAAGCAAATTGTAAATTACAAGGGAGTTGTTGCTTCCTAGGGTTGGTTACCTAAATACAAGGGAGTTGGTGCTCCCTAGGGTTGGTGCCATAAATACAAGGGAGTTGGTGCTCTCTAGGGTTGGTGACCTAAATACAAGGGAGTTGGTGCCCTAAATACAATGGAGTTGGTTCTTCCTAGGTTTGGTGCCCTAAATACAAGGGAGTTGGTTCTTCCTAGGATTGGGGCCCTAAATACAAGGGATTTGGTGCTTCCTAGGGTTGGTTCCCTAAAGACGAGGGAGTTGGTGCTTTCTAGGGTTGGTTCCATGAGGAAGGGGATCGATGTCTCCTAGATTTGGTGCTCTAAAGAGGATTGGTGTCCTTCACTATTCTTTATAAAATCCTTGTAATTAATTTTAAATATATTTATATAATTGATTTTGCATACAATTCATTGTTGATTTATTGTGGTGATCAATAAAATATAAAAAGTAACTGCTAATTGTTGAAAAAGGGTAACACTGATTCACCCCCCCCCTCTTAGTATTACAACAATTATGGCATGTATGGATACTATAGGTTCTTCTATAGTTTCTTTTGTTACTCTCACAATATCTGATTCCCTTGCTTTACTTAAATATGGAACAATAATGAATACAACAAGAATATAAACCCTTCCTTTCCAATGGCCTAGTATTTAATGTGCTCATGCAACCATCTAGGGTTAGGGTTAGTGTTCTTATATGATTCAACTCCCCTTCAAGGTTAGGGTCTTGGACCCTCTACAATCTTCTTGAAACTACACAGATGACTAGCTCCACATGTGTGAATAACGAGAGCCTATGTTGAAAAATATTGGTACCATGGTGGTAAAAAAGATAGATCATTTTATGAGAGGTATAACTTCCTTATACTAACTCTTATTGTGGTTTTCTTTATACTGTTGGAAGCTCTCGATGTGACCAATGTCAAGAGTTTAGGAATGTATTTGAAAATTTTTGACCCCAAAAATGATAATTTAATGCCCAAATAGGCTCCAGAAGTTTGAAGACCCAAAATAACCAAAATAGGAAATTCCCTTAAAATGGGCCTTAGAAGTCAATAGCTCCAATTTTCCACTCAAAAAGTACCAAAATAGATGACAAACTATATAGTCATCCATTTCAAATCATCCTAGATTTGTGAATGGGGAGTAAGAGATGAGGATGTTGATGTTTTGGTAGTTGTGAGAGGTATTAACCTTCATGGATAAACCTTTGACTAGAATAGAATATTCCAAAAGAAAGAGAAAACCTAAACATATGCGTGAAAACCATGGAAGAGAGGTCGACTTAGCAGAATAAGTAATATTGAAGTATTATATGTAGAAAAGGACATGTTGGCCATGCTTGAAGAGACACATGTTCACCTGGCCAGATTAGTATAAATAGAAGGTGCTTTAGCTCATTTGGAAAAACACTCACTCAGTTGGTGCACATATCTTAGAAGTGAAGTAGCAACAAAAGTAGTGTAAAAGTCTGGAAGAGGATGAGACAAAGAAAATTTGTCATGCACAAATAATCCAAAATATCTGGAATATAGGATTCAAATCAATATATATATATATATATATATATATATATATAAGAATGAATATTAAATGATTGCAAATGAGAATGATGGCTCACTTATATACCCACGCAATGGTTCCCTTAACCAATAATCATGTCCTTTGAGACATGTCCTTTCATTATTAATAATTATTATTTATTAATTATCATTTAATTATTATGTTATTAATATCTATTTTATATGTATATTTATGTTCATAACGTTTCCTTCCCCTTAAAAATGTTTTTTCCTCAAAGCATAATCACTGCAAGGCTCCCCTTTTAATTTTTTTTTTGCACGCGGTGTCTTCTCAAATCTTATGTGATTGTAGTTGTGACTCTCGATGAAACAAGATGATATAACCTTTGAATTCCTAAAATGATGTGTTTCATATTTTGAGGAGTGACCCATCTAAAATCTACTTTCATTAGAACTGTTTGATTATCGATTTTTCTGACAGGGCTTCTCATTTCAGGCTTCCATACAAGTTGTTGATTTTGTCTTTGTTCCTTTACAATGTTGTAGTTTAGTTGCCGGTAAAAAGAAAAATGTTCATATTCCTCTCGAATTTGTTGTTGGT
The DNA here is from genome assembly GCA_000966675.3 of Picea glauca. NCBI lineage: Eukaryota > Viridiplantae > Streptophyta > Pinopsida > Pinales > Pinaceae > Picea > Picea glauca. Next base: position 69,564 of record JZKD02S1653767.1, on the reverse strand, counting down.
CGTAATGACTCTTGTGATTCGAATGACGATAAGGCACCTTAATCTCTTTTGAATCATGTTTGTTGGTTATCTCTTCAACTCTTGATACTATTGGTAATTCAACTAGATCGGTATTTATTCCCTTCTATGAGGTCAGGATTTTTTTAACTGGAAGCTTATTGATTTCAATAGGTTTAAGTATTGATTCTTCACTAGTCATTTCTTCTTTACTGTAAAAAATTATTCTAACCTTTCCTTTAGTGATTTCTTCTCATTCTTAAACTTCTTGATTTGTGTAACCAAACTTTGATTATGGTTATTTAGACGAAAAATTTCTGCATCTTTATCTATAATAATTTTGTCACACTCTTTTTGGATCTCAAGTATTGATTGTTGTTTATCCAAAAGTAGCATTTTGGAGATCTAATCAAGATCTTTTGATGTAGATATTGAATCTGACTTCACTGAGATGTCATGTAATGTTATTTTTTTCTTCTTGTAAGAAAACATTAAAAACTTTTTCTCAAAGTTTAATATTAAGCTACCCAACGTCTCTAACCAAGTTAAATCGAGGATTATATCAACCTCTTTTTCATAGATAGTTGTAACCTCGAAATTCGATACAAGTCTATAATATTTGAGTGTCAAAGGTAAGTCATTGATGTCATATTTATTGCCAAAAAAGTCTTTTGTTTTGATTACAGTTGTCTTTGGAATTATCAATTGATTCGCCAAATCGATATTGATGTGATTTTTGTTCTTATCTGGACAAATGTGCATGCTAATTTCTTTTTCTTGAATATTTCAGACCTCTAAATATCAATAATCCGATTCATCTAATTAGATGATTTTTACCACAAAATATTCATTCCTTAAAATCCATTTTTTAATTTGAGTTTTGACCTTATAATTATTATAATATCCCTTTAATAATAATAAGACTTAAGATTCTTGAATTAATAGATATCTTCTTCTAATATTCCTTTATATTCTTTTAAGAAAATAATCCTTGATAATTCTTCTTTATATATATAGAGTTTAAAAACTTTGAATATTTTCTTATACTTTACCAACAGTACTTTTATATTCACTTAATGTGTTTTTTTTTCCTTGGTAATTAATGAAAAATAATTTAATGTTACCTTCACACTTTCCAAAAGAACTCTTTTAGTTATACTCCTTCCTTAAGTCACAGAATTTGTGAACTTTTAATAAAACCTATTTTTTTTAATTAAAACTTTTGACTTTTTTATTATATATCCTCTTATATTTTTCACCATATATTTTTCACTTCTTAAAATTAATATAACGTAAAAGTTAATTAATTTTTTTATGTTTCTGTTTTGTTTTAACAAAGGTCACGACTTTTTGTTAAACGGTGACAATTTACCCTTTTACTTCTATGGAAATTGTATGGATTGGTATAATGAACAGTAGAGTTACTGCACTTAAAATCATACTAAAAATTTTGTACATAATAACTTATGGTTTCACGGTTGTAAATGGTGGATGGCTGGTAATAATATTTTGTTTTTATTCTCTTTAATAATAATTGTAATAATAGTATTCATGTAATAATAATTGTTTATATTTTTTAATAATTTTAAAATTCGTTGGTCCAGATGGATATCGGTGGCCACCCACCTTTTCCAACTGGCTTAAAACAGTTTTCTGGCAATTTTGGTAATTTACTATTTTTAGTAGTTTTTAACTTCCAGGGCCATTTTGAGGGCCTAAATGAAGGTTTTTTGGGATCGAGTTTCTTAATGATAGCCAAAGGCTCTGATAGAACCCCCTAAATGAATATCCTCAATGATACCTTTCCAACGAGCTATCGTGCGCCCCAAATAGAGATTGTATGCCAAAGTTACGCCCCCAAGAAGTTGATGCACCAAACTACCCAAAACGAGGTCCACAAAACTGTTGGCTTTTCATCTTCTGGGGTTAGGGTTTTGGATTTTCTTTATGATAAAAAGGCCTTTGGAGCCTCATTGTAAAATCATCCTCTGACAAATGCGAGTAGCGGACACATCTCTTCTCAGAGATAAGTTGCTACCATTCTAGCTAGTCTTTCACTCTGTATTTTTATAGTCTTTGTACATCTTCGCTCATTAATAGAAAATTGTGTATTACTGTATCTCTGTGTTTATGGTTGCATCTCTGATACATTTGTTATTTTATTGTATATCTGATATATCTCTGTACATTTCTTTATTATATCTCCTCTCTCATTTCGTGCCGAAAATAATCTGGATCAGTGGTATCAGAGCATGCTGCTCTTGATCGTTTTTTTAAGTGCATGTCCCCGACGAGGTCCGAGTATAGAAAGTTGGGTCTTGAGATTTTTTCTATTGAATACAATCGCTCTCACACGCCCAAGAAACCCTCCATGCCAGAAGAAAATAAAAACGATGGAGTAGACAATTCTATCAATTTGTTGCTTGAGCAAGCTCTCACACGACAAAGGGATGCAATGATGGAGAATTTTCCCCACATCCTTCAACGTCTGCTGATAGAAACATGCACATCTTCATAAAACAACCACTTTGGAAGAACCTCTCCTTTCAAGGTACAGGTTAATTTTGATATTCTCATATTTGAAGGTCAGATAGATGTGAATGCCCTAGACAAATGGTTAAATATGTTAGAAGGTCATTTCTTTGTTCATAATTTTTTCGACAAGGAAAATATCACCTTGGAACTCCTTAAATCTCTCCCCCATGTCAAACATTGGTGAGAAACTTACTAGGAGAAAATTTCTACAGAGGATTATGGAATATATGGGGTCGAGCCCACTTGGATTTTTTTTGTGGATGGAATAAATGAACAATATTACCCTGTTGGAAACTATGAGGACCAATACATGAGATGGACCACCCTGCGACAAGAGAGGTTCCAAGAAGTTCCAGAGTTCACCAATACCTTCCATACCTTGCGCACCAAGTTGGGTATCAAATATTCTGAGTGCCATTTGGTTTTGGAATACCGTGGGGTTCTACACAAATACATCCAAACTAAAATGGATTTTCTGGATACCTCATCACTCAGTGGTCCTTATCGATATGTTGTTAAAATTGAGAAAAAAATTTAAACACTAGAACAAATGGGAGTTTGGGTCTGCAAATATGCAACAACCAAAGTATGATAAAGACGACCCTAAAAAACATTCTCCCGAAAACCAGTCACGGGAAGACAACACAGAAAAAAAAGGGTCACGGGAAGACAAAGAAGGAAAATGGAAAATGGTGCTCTTTCCACAAAAGCCTCTGGCACAACACCGAGGAATGTCGCTCAAAATAGTCATTGGTGACCGAGATCAAAGACAAGGAGCCGAACCCTAATTCTGAATCAGATTTTGAAAATACTAGTAAAAGACAAATTATCGATGCACACCCCACTGCTATTGTCATGATTGCGACAATTCAACCAAAAGAACCAACAGATCCTGAAGAGGGGGAGCACCTTTTTCATTCACAGATGTGGGTGAAGGGGACCCCACTGCATTTTTTTGTTGATAGTGGAAGCCAGAAGAACCTCATCTCAGTAGAGGTCATCAAACAATTGGGATTGTCGACAACACCACAACTACAACCATACAACATCGGGTGGCTTCACCAGGGATGAGATCTCTGTGTCAGCCAACAATGTTGATTTTCATATGACATCTAGCCCTTCAACGATGAGGTATTATGTGATGTTTCCTCACTAGATGCCTGAGATGTTCTCTTGGGCCAACCATATATGTGGAAGTGCCATGTTGTTTATGAGTCTCGACCCCACAGTGTCATTGTTTCTCTAGGGGGTCATCTCTACAAAATACCATAGGTAGTTCTGACTATTGTTCCACCTAAACAATGCCGCAAGTTAGTATCTCATACTAAAAAATTCAACTTCTTCACAATCTGTTCAAAAGGTGAGAAGAAGGATATTGCAACCACTACAACTTCGACCCAAGCACCTTCTATCCAACAGAAGCAGTCCAACAAGATGTTGGTTGTGGATCCTGATTATCTTCCTAATTCATAGGTATTTTACTTTCAGTCGTGTTTATACCCCATGAAATATTTACACCCCAGAAGTATGTACACTCTTCCACGCGAGGGAGTGTAGAGGGGGTACCCCCTCTGCAGGGTCCGAGGGGGCTATCCCCCCGGCTGGGGGGTCTAGGGGCAAGCGGGCCCCCGAAGGAAAAATTTCCTGGTAAATGTATATTGTAATTTCATTGTAAATCTAAACCGTTCATTATAAGGTCACAAATCTAACGGTAGAGATTATGTTAAGGTTTTTTTCCCTAGAAGGAAACCCTCTTTTATGAGGGAAATGTATTGTGGCTATGGTTGATTGGTGAATATTGTATTCTAAGATAGGAGACTGTGAGAGAAAGAAGAGGAAGTTACAATAGGTTTGTTGTAGGTTGTATCCCTTCATATGCTGGATAATAATAAAGGAAAGACCTGGAAATTTCTCTAGTGGATGTAGCCCACACTGGGTGAACCACGTAAATATGTGTCTCTATTGTATTGTGTATCTTCTATGTTTTGTTTCCGCATTTGTTTTATTTTATTGCTCCATGATCCTATTTTTCTAACAATTGGTATCAGAGCGAAAGGTAACTCGTAGGAAAAGAGGGTTCCTGGTTCGAGTGGGAGAAATGTCGAATTATGGAAAGTTTAGGGTCAAGAAATTTAATGGCCAAAACTACCAGTTATGGAAGATGTAGATGGAAGACTATTTATATCAGAAGGATCTATTCTTACCATTGGGCGGAATAGAAAAGAAGTCTGCAGCTACAAAGGACGAAGAATGGGAGATTCTTGACAGAAAGGCTCTAGGAACGATACGGCTGAGCCTGGCAGCGTCGGTGGCTTTCAATATTTCGAAAGAAAAGACAACGAAGGGTTTGATGGATGCATTGGCCAAATTGCATGAAAAACCCTCATCATCCAATAAGGTATTTCTAATGAAGAGATTATTTAATATGAAGATGTCGAAAGGTGGTTCTGTTGCAGATCATTTAAATGATTTTAATATGGTTACTAATCAACTAAGCTCTGTAAAAGTGGACTTTGATGATGAGGTCAGGGCTCTTCTAATATTGTGCTCATTGCCAGAAAGATGGAACGACTTGGTCATGGATGTAAGTAACTCTATCTCTGGTTCAAATACTTTAAAATTTGATGATGTTGTTGGTGTTATCCTTAGTGAGGAAATGCAACGGAAAAGCATAAGTGAGACATCAGGAAATGCGTTGAACATGGAGAATAGGGGAAGACAAAAGGATAGAGGAAAGGGTTTTGGGAACCATGGGAATTCTAGGAAGGGAAGATCCAAATCCAGACTTGGAAAGATAAAGTGTTGGAATT
>JZKD02S1653767.1:42631-61680 GCA_000966675.3 Picea glauca | reverse complement strand
TGCAGACATGTTAACAAAGGGAGTAACCAGGGAGAAACTGAGTTCCTGCTCAGTTTCAGTTGGTCTTCAAGAATGAATATGAAGATGAGGAATTTTCCAGGTCCAAGAAGGTTCAAATTCCATCATATATAGCAACGATGGAGTTGTTCAGATTAGTCTCCAAGTGGGAGATTGTTGGTTGTGCAGCATGATTATCTTCCTGATTCAGAGGTATTTTACTTTCAGCCATGTTTATACCCCATGAAGTATTTACACCCCAAAAGTATGTACACTCTTCCACATGAGGGAGTGCAGAGGGGGCGTACCCCCTCTACGGGGTCCGGGGGGGGCTATCCTCCCAACTGGGGGGTCTGGGGGCAAGCAGGCCCCCAACGGGGGTTCAGGTGCGAAGCCCCGGAAGGAAAAATTGCCTTGTAAATGTATATTGTAATTTCATTGTAAATCTGGATTGTTCATTATAAGGTCACAGATCTAACGGTAGAGAGTATGTTAAGGTTTTTTTCCCTATAAGGCAACCCTATTTTATGAGGGAAATGTATTGTGGCTATGGTATATTGGCAAATATTGTATTCTGAGATAGGACACTGTGAGAGAAATAAGAGGAAGTTACAACGGGTTTGTTGTAGGTTGTATCCCTTCATATGCTGGATAATAATAAAGGAAGGACCTGGAAATTTCTCTGGTGGATGTATCCCACACTGGGTGAACCACGTAAATATGTGTCTCTATTGTATTGTGTATCTTTTGTGTTTTGTTTCCACATTTGTTTTATTTTATTGCTCCACGGTCCTGTTTTTCTAACACAAGGTTGCAACAAAGTGTAAAGATTCCTTCTGCACACAAGGATCTCATGTAGACAAACTGGTTAAAAAGGTCCAACCCTTCCAGCCACATGTTCGTGACAACCTTCAACAAGCTAAGCAACGTAACTTATCCAACAACTTACAAGGCAAGAATCTCATCAAGTTGCAGATTTAACAAACGATTTTCCCTCTCCCCCGGGCACTCAACGTGTTAGCACCAGAAGTCACCCTCTGATTGCGAAGAGGGTAAGCCTAGTGCCAATCAAATTTTATATGTCACGGGTTGGTTTTAAAGAGGTCAAATGGGTGCAGACTCATGATGATGTCATTTTAACTCAGAAAACAGGGTCCAACACATACAAGTAAGTGAGGTCTTGATCTAACTTCGATCAGTAAATTGACTTTAAATGTGAGCAGAGGGAAGTCTTGGGGAGAAAGATGAGTGAGAATACTATGGGCATCCAACCTTCCAGCATCTCAGAGAGGAAAATCTTGGACTCAAGAGAAATCTAGAGCCCAGGCTTCAAACACTGAAATATGGTGGCAAGCAACATAGTTACAACAAAAGAATGATCAAACCTCCATCATCCTGCAACTACAACAGATCAACTAGATCTTCCATGCCTGAGCTATCTAGTGTAAGATGGAAAATATAACGCATGGATGTGAGAAAAACCAACCATGATACTGCTATAATCAAACCTCCATTACAGCAGCATAACAATCCTCGACTGGATCATCCATGCCCGAGTGTTTTAAACAATTGTTATAGAGAAATGGAAAGGAAGTTGACTTTCATTAAACAAGAAGTCTCAAATACAGATACATAACTAGAAGAACCATAGCTTCATTAAAACTTTACAATGTGGGAGTCTAGCTCAACCATCACCCACTTTACAAAAGGACAAAACTCCCTACATATACTCAAAAATTCACCCAGCAGAGGCGTGCTCGAACTCCCATGGCATGACGTCTCCTCAATCAGACTGTGCAGGTATTCCTTTGTCAGACTCCACCTTAACTCAGCATGGGATTTGCAAGAAAAATGTTGATCGAGTGGGGGCTCTGAGCTGACAACTCCATCTCTGCAACCAGACCCTCCATGGTTTTCATTTATGGAGTGATTTGAAACTTCAACTACCACTCTGCTTTCATTTACTACTCCTTCTCGAGAACGCAACGAGCCTAAATGTCGAGGGGTTGTTGTGCACTGCTGGTGGACTGCTAAGCTCACTCGATGATTTTGAAACCATGTCGAATTCACTGTGTAGCGAACATGGGCGCCTTATCTCTTTGACATAGACCTGGGGAATTTTCACTTTTTCCTACATGAGACCACGAGCCATGACACAGCACTAAACCTCGAAGGGTGCATAGGGATTTCACGTATCAAGGATCTTCTCTATGCTTGATTCCCAATATCTCGATGGTTGAACTCGTGAAATGGCCTTGCTCCAATCGACAGTCAGATCTGTTATACATCCAATAATTGAGGCTCCTTGCGATGGGTGTTTTCTCCCTGGACCTGCTTCGATATGACCTCGGGCCCACTCTTTGAGCGCTTCACTATTTCTCATGTCGGGAGTTTGCATTGTGCTTCATGCTCGAAACTCCAATTCACGATATCACTATTTCGCATTATATACTGCCACATGCCCCTCTACATTGGACGACCCAAATCAAATATTCATAGTATTGAGATTTCGCGTCTCGGGAAGATGAAAGACTACTCACCTCCCTTCCCCCGATCCCCGATTTTCCAACTCACTAAGATCAATGGTCTGTGGCTCTCCTTGATCCAATGAGTGAGATATTATCATCATTTCGGGACCTCGGCTACCTTCATTCTTCAATGGAGATTTTCTGAAACGACTTTCTCCATGTTGATCCTGCGCCACGCGTCCTGCTAGAATGGATAGCCTAGATCGTATCGGCATTTTGGGTCTCGAGATTTTAGGCTATGGATGCACCTTTACGACAAGAACCTTGAACTCCTGATTTTTGATCCTCTAAAAATTACTGACTTCAAATCAATGACCCTCATCTCTTCATGATTAGATGGCCCAACTCATTTCACGACTTCATGTTTCATGAGTCCTCGTGACTCTTCCCTTTGAATGCTCCATCCTACGAGTCAGTGAAACATTGATCCTGCGCCACACATCCTTCTAGTACCAATGACTCAGATCAACCTCAGGATTTAGGACCTCTGTCGTTGAAAGCTGATCTTTGCCCGCTCGCTTGATTTGTGTCCACATCAAACTACTTCAAGTGTTGCACTTTGTGGTCACGACTATGGCCTGTGAATCATTACTTGGATGAAAATATTTGACAGGTTTATGTGATAACATTAGGCTCCATGGGGGATATATTCCTCCTTGTGAGACTCTAAGATCTCCTTTTGCAGTTCCATCGCCTTCTGTTGGGCTATGGAGTCGAGCTCAAAAAATCCTGCTGAAAAATACAGGCTAATAATTAAAATTGAAAATAAACACACATGCTCCAAGGAGATTATTTATGTACAATCCTAAACTAATTGATTTTTGCAGAGTGCTAAGTGAAAGTGAATTTCCACCATAGCCATTCAAGTAACTTCCTAACTGGAATATCCTTTACTCTGTCATTGATTAGTAGCAGATGACGCAACCGTGATAGCAGAATGGTTACACCCTCCATCTTCTCTTCGAAGGATGAAGTTGAGATAAAATAGGGAGGCTACAAGATATGAGGGAAATTCCACTCCATGTACTCGCTGACAGGCTCATAGAATGAGTGGCAGATCCTAAAGAATTTGTAACAAAAAGTCTACTCCGCTCCACAACCGCTCATACATAACTGAAAATCATTGGTAGGCATAGGTGGATGAGAAGCTTATGCGGGCAAACTGATATCAGGTGATGGATGCTCATTTACAGGCTCTAGACAGGAGGTAAACGACCTCTTCTACTGCTCCTTTGGATCTTCTTCTTGCCTCTCCCAAGGGTCAAAATCATAATCATCATAAACAGGACCTGTGGGAAAGCTCTGCTCTTCGATCTGCTGCTTGGTGGATTCTACAGGCCCAGGATGGCTGATTTCCTCATGATAACTTTATTTAATGAATATATCACAAGGCTCTATAGTCCTTTCTTGTAAATCCTACATATCCATCTCAGAATCTGATTTGTAGCTGTCATATACAGGTTGGTTGCTCCTATGGTCAACAAACTATGATGTAGGGCTATGTTTCTTGTCGTCTGAATAATCATCAAAGTTGGGGATAACGAGCATGTTAGGAGCAGGATGTAGGGTCTCTACATCTATGAAAAATTCAACGCTATCATTGTCAATAGGGCCTTTAAGAACATTCGCTTCAAGGACTGGAAAATCCTCTATGCTTTCTTCAGATTTCAACCTTTCTAGTTTAGCAGAGAGATATTTTACTAGCTCCATTACTTTGCCCAAAGAATTTTCATCTCTCTCATGGTATGCATCCTCACAGCCTTGATTAGGCACAGTCATATATTGATCTTGGCCTTCACATCCCTCACAAAAATTATGACAGATTAAATCAAAGGAATAATACCTTTGACAATGCTTATTAAAGGCTACATGAAACTGTTTCAGGGTGGAGATTCTAGCAGGGGGCAAGGATTGATACCACTCACGGGCATACTCATCCAATGAGAACATGAAAATCTTCATTAAAACATCCTCATGATGTATCTCCCAATGAAGCATGAGTTCATGAAACTCATGGAGATGCCGAGCAGGGGTTTCCTCTTTACGTTCTCTAAATATGGAAAAATAATCACCCCATTCATCCATAGTAGGGGCAACATTAGGAAAACTAGGAACATCAAAAAAATTAAAAGGAGCAAACCTCCGAGCCAGGATTTTGTCCATTTCGAACCAGTGGAGTCTCCAATCGATCCTCCAATCATGGAGTCTCCAGGTGAATGATATGAAATAGGAGTGTGTTTGGCCTTTGTTCACCATCAAATACCATATTTTTTCGTTATTTTCCCAAGGGCTACCAGGTGTAGGCAGAAGCACCCACACTAAAACAGTGGAGTTGAGACAATGGGATCGCCTCAGTAGAGTCACCAGGTGCACAGTTGCAATCTTCCAAGGTTCTGATTTCTGATGCATCTTTAGAATCATAAGTTCGTTGTCATTCTACCCAGGGAAAATATTCAATTCATCCCCGACAATGATGCCAAAAATGTTAGCACCAGAAGTCACCCTTCGATTGCGGAGAGGGTAATCCCAGTACCCATCAGATTTTATATGTCACGGGTTAGTTTTAAATAGGTCAAATGGGCATAGACTCATGATGATATCATTTTAACTTAGAAAACAGGAACCAACATGTACGAGTAAGTGAGGTCCTGATCTAACTTTGGTCAGTAAATTGAGCTTAAATGTGAGTAGAGAGAAGAGTTCTCAATAAAGATGAGTGAGACTACTATGGGCATCCAACCTTCCAGCAGTTCGGAGAGGAAAATCTTGGACTCAAGAGAAATCTAGAGCCCAGGCTTCAGACACTGAAATATGGTGGAAAGCAACATAGTTACAACAAAAGGATGATCAAACCTCCATAATCCTACAACTGCAACATCTCGACTGGATCCTACATGCCCGAGCTATCCACTGTAAGATGGAAAATATAACACAGGGAAATGAGTAAAACCGACCGTGATACTGCTATAATCAAACCTCCATTATAGTAGCATGACAATCCTCGACTAGATCATCCATGCCCAAGTGTTTTAAAAAATTGTTACAGAGAAATGGAAAGGAAGCTGACTTTCATTAAATAAGAAGTCTCAAATACAGATACATAACTAGAAGAACCAGAGTTTCATTAAAAATTTACAATGCAGGAGCCTAGATCAATCATCGACACCTTTACAAAAAGACAAAACTCCCTACATATACTCAAAAATTTGCCCACCAGAGGCGTGCTCGAAATCCCATGGCGCAGTGCCTCCTCAGTCAAACTATGCAGGTATTCCTTTGTCAAACACCACCTTAAATCAACATGGGCTTTGCAAGAAAAACGTCAATCGAGGAGGGGATCTGAGATGACAAATCTATCTCTACAACCAGACCCTCCATGCTTTTCATTTATGGAGTGAATTGAAACTTCAACTACCACTCTGCTTTCATTTACTACTCCTTCTCAGGAACACAACGAGGCTAAATGCCCAGGGGCTATTGCGCACTGCTGGTGGACTGCTAAGCTCACCCGGTGATATTGAAACCATGACAGTTTCATTGTGTAACGAACGTAGGCACCTTCACTCTTTGACACAGGCCCAGAGAATTTGCACTTTTTCCTGCACGAGACCACGGGCCATGACCTAACGCTAAACCTCGAAGGGTGCATCAGAATTTTTTGTATCGGGGATCTTCTCTGCGCTTAATTCCCAATATCCCAATGGTTGAACTCACGAAATGGCCTTGCTCCGATCGACGGTCAGATCTACTATGCATCTGACGGTTGAGGCTCCTTGCGATGGGCATTTTCTCCATGAACCCACTTCAATATGACCTTGGGATGCAACCATGGGCCCACTCTTTGAGCGCTTCATGATTTATCATGTCGGGAGTTTGCATTGTGCTCCATGCTCGAACCTCAGATTTGCGAAATTGCGATTTCACATTATCTACTGCCACGTGAACCTCTTCTTTGGACGATCCAGATCAAATCTTCATAGTATTGAGTTTTCACGTCTCGGGAAGATGAAATACTACTCACCTCCCTTTCCCCGACCCTCGATTTTCTGACTCGCTTAGATGGACGATCTATGGCTCTCCTCGATCCAACAGCTGAGATATTATTGACATTTCGAGACCTCGGCTACCTGCATTCTTCACTGGATCTTTTCTGAAACTACTTTATCCATGTTGATCCTGCGCCACACGTCCTACTAGAATGGACGGCCTAGATCGTACCTCTCTCGTTGAAATATGATCTTTTCCCACTCGCTTGATTTGTGTCCACATCAAACCACTTCAAGTGTTGTGCTTGGTGGTCACGACTGCGGCCTGTGAATCATTACTTTGATGAATTTTTTTGACAAGTTTATGTGCTAACACAACGCAATGGATACCACTGATTCCTAAAGAGGGAGTATTGATCCAGGTGGATAACAATGGCGATCCACCTTTTTCAACTGGCTCAAAACAGTTTTCTGGCAATTTTGGTAATTTACTATTTTTAGTAGTTTTTAACTTCCGGGGCCATTTTAAGGGCCTAAATGAAGGTTTTTTGGTATAGAGATTCTTAATGATAGTCAAAGACTCTGATTGATCCCCCTAAATGAATCTCCTCGACGATACCTTTCCAACAAGCTATCGTGTACCCCAAACGGAGATCGTATGCCAAAGTTGCGCCCTCGAGAAGTTGATGCACCAAACTACCCAAAATGGGATCCACAAAATTGTTGGATTTTCATCTTTCGGGGTTAGGGTTTTGGATTTTATTTATTATAAAAAGGCCTTTGGAGCCTCATTGTAAAATCATCCTCTGGTGAATGCGAGTAGTGAACACATCTCTTCTCAAATATAAGTTGCCACCATTCTAGCAAATCCTTCACTCAGTATTTTTATAATCTTTGTACATTTTCGCTTATTAATAGAAAATTGTGCATTACTGTATATCTGTGTTTATGGTTTCATCTCTGATACATTTATGTTATATTATTGAATATCTGAGATATCTCTGTATATTGCTTTATTATATCTCCGCTCTCATTTTGTGCTGAAAATAATCTAGATCATTCGCTCCTTTGAAAATGATTTAATTTCTTTGTAACTTATGCCTACAAGAGAAACAACAAGGTTAACAATAACACACTCGAATAGAGACAACAAGCAACGACTCAATATTTACGATAAGGTACATTTTTTGGTCGACATTTCTTTAACAAGCTTAGTGTATTGTCTAACATTGGAGAAACACAATACAAGAATTAAACCAACGAATGTGAGTACTTGATTTGAATGGAAAACCAACAAAAACTCTGATGTGGATATCAAGAAACCTAGATGATCCCTAGATTCGATTGGCACTAATGTTTCTCACAATTCCATTGTGAGAGATCTGATTATGCTCAAAAATCAATTGTCGCTCTTTCTATTACAAATTTTTTTAGAGTTGCAGTTGGGTTCTAAAGCCGAGGCAGAGGCCAGACTATGCACCCTACTAAGGCTGATGTGTCAGGAATTATCACCTTTCACCTTCAAAATGATCGAGGGTTTGAATATTCATACAATATAGATAGGTCGTGTACTGGAGATCATAAACAAAGGTTGTAAGAGGGCAATCATTCTTCATCATATTGTACTCTCTCGTAAAACTCTCTACAATCTAAACCACACAATGATACTCATTAAAGGAATATAAATCAAGTATTATTCACATGATATTCCACTTATGCTCAACCATTGATCCAGATGGATGTCTGTGGCCTCCCACCTATTCCAACTGGTTCATTTTGGCAGTTTGGCAGTTGTTTTCCTAGTTTTCGGGTCCCTGACTTGCAGGGCCATTTTGAGGCCCTAAACAATGTTTTTAGGGCTTGCCACAATAAGAAATGACCTTTGATAGATAGTAGCAAAATGTGTAGTCCTCGAATAGACCTTTCCAATGGACTATCGTGCACCTAAAATGAAGATCGTATGAAAAAGTTACGACCCCAGGAAGTTGATGTACTAACTTACCCAAACGGGGCCCAAATGACTTTTGGCGCTTCATCTCCTAGGGTTAGGTTTTTAGATGTCTAGGGTTTTTGACATTCCTGTTTATTGTAAAAAAATCCTTTAGAGCCTCATTGTAATCATATTCTTGCGAATGAGTGCAACCATCACATCTCTTCTTAGAGATAAGCTGCCACCATTCCAGCAAGCTTGTTTTCCACTACATTTTACAGTTTCAGCTTATTTCCTTATTGAATAGAAAACCAATTTTATTGTACCTATGTTATTCTATGTTAAGCACATCTTAATAATCTAAATTCATTTCATTATGCTCATAAAATACGGATAAGTGGTATGAGAGCAGTCTTCTCTTTGTTGTATTAATGCATGTCCCCAACAAGGTCAAGGTACAAAGAATTGAGTCTCGAGCTTATTTCTCTTGAGGAAAAAATCTCTCGCACACCCAAACGACCTCTCATGGCAGGAGAAAAGAAATATGGCAGGACAGGAGATCCTTTCAAAATGTTTCTTGAGGAAACCCTCATGCAATAGAGGAATGAGATGATGGATAGTTTCGTGAAAATCCTTCAACGACTACCAACAGGTGATGCATCTTCCTCGAGCGAAGGCACCGCCCTCTTCAAGGTACAAATCAACTTCAATAATCCTAATGTTTGAAGTTCAAATAGACGCAAATGTTGTAGACAAGTGGTTGAATCTACTAGAAGGGTATTTTTCTTTCCATAACATTTCAAATAGAGAAAAAATGCTTTTTCACTCCTCAAAGTCGTTCCCCATGTTAAATATTGGTGGGAAACTTTCTGTAAGCAAAAGGAAACAAAGGAACCCTCATTATTTACAGACACGGCCACTTGGGAATCCTTCAGGGATTTTATTAAGGTACAATACTACCCTATCAAAAGTTATGACAACTTGTATACAAAATGGACCACACTGCAGCAAGAAAGAGACCAAGCAGTGCCAGATTTCACAAATATCTTCCATACCCTGCGCACTAATCTAGGTATCAAAGATTCATAGCGACATCTGGTTCTCAAGTATTGTAGTGCTCTGCATAGATACATCCAGACCGAAATGTAATTTATGGACATATCATCATTGGGTGCGACCTATCAGTATGTCGTCAAAATCGAGCAGAAGTTCAAACAAAAGACGCAACAATTTGGGCCCGGGAACCCCTCGCAACAAAAACCAGGAAAGGGTGGTCCTAACCTACAGAACAAATGATAGAGAAAATATGGATATTATCAGGACAACCAGTCCAAGCCATAAGCAAATAAGGACACCGGAAAGACAAAGAAGGATACCGGGAAGTGGTGCAACTTCCATAAGAGACCTTGGCATAACACTGTTGATTGTCTCTCAAAGCAATTGTTGATGGCCGAAGTGAAATCCTTTGAATCAGATGTGGTTTCTGACTCTAATTCAGAAAAATAAAAGGGAAGATGGATCATTGATGTGGAACCCAGTGCCACCTTTGCTACCACCAAGCTCTAACCTGGTGAACCAAACAAGCCAGAAGAAGGCGAGCGCCTTTTTCATTCACAAATGTGGGTAAAATGCACTCCGCTCCACTTTATTGTTGATAGCAGTAGACAAAATAAAATCATCTTAGCAGAGGTCGTCAAGTGGCTAGGCCTGCCGACAACATCGCACCCGAATCCCTACACCATTGGATGGCTCTTCCAAGGAAGCTATCTCCGCATCAACCAAAAGTGTCAACTGTCATATGACATCAAGCCCTTCAAAGACGAGGTATTGTGTGATGTTTCTCCTATCGAAGTTTGTAATTTTCTTTTGTGCCAACCTTATTAATGGAAACGTCATGTTGTATATGATTCTAGGCCTCGTAGTGTTATTATTACTTTGAATAGGAAATTGTATAAGATACCCGAGGCAGTCCCTCCTATTGTTATTTCCTTGATCTCTGCCAAGCAATGCAGGAAGGTCATCTCTCAACTGGGAAATTTGTCTTCTTCATGATTCTCTCTCAAAGTAAATGAAATATCATAGCCACATCCAAGGCCTCCGGGGCCGATCTCTACACACAACAGAAGCAAGTGGATAAGGTCATGGAAGAATACTCAGATATATTATCCTCTCCTATCGGGGTACCTATGCACTCTCAGGTCAAGCATCCCATCTATATGACCCAGGGGCACCGCTACCCAATGGGTCGGTCTACCACCGCTCTCTATTAGAAAACGAGGAGATCAAGAGGCAGATCCAAGAAATTCTCCACAAGGGGCACATTCGTCCCAGCTCATCGCCTTGTGGGATACCTATCGTATTGGTGCAGAAGAAAGACTGGACCTGGTGAATCTGCATTGATTACTGGGCCCTGAATAAAATCACAGTCGGGAAATGGTACCCGATTACCCGAATCCACGTCCTCCTTGATCATCTCACGGGGGCCAAATAATTCAGTAATATTGATATGAATTATGGCTACCACCAAGTCCCAATAGAATAGACAAATGTATGGAAGATCGCCTTCAAGTCAAAAAAAGGTCTTTTTAAATGGTTGGTCATGCCCTTTGTTTTGACAAATTCTCCAACAAATTTTATGAGGATGATGGATGATATCCTACGAACTTTCACCAGTACTTTTGTAGTGGTGTATCTGGATGACATCCTCATCTACATCAAGACTTGGGAGGAACACTTGCATCATATTCATCAGGTTTTGCACACCCTGCAACAACACAAACTATATGCAAACTTGGAAAAATGCTCCTTCAGCATAGAGAGGGTCCATTACTTAGGATACATCCTTGATCAACATGGTGTGCATGTGGATCTAGCCAAGACCCAGTTCATCCATGGTTGGCCAACGCCAACCACACTCACTGAGCTTCAGAGCTTCTTGTTCCTCACTAATTTCTATCGTAGGTTCGTGTTGGGATTCTCTCATATCGCATGGGCTCTCAGCCAAGTAACCAGAGGTGGCAGTAAGGAAAAAGTTTTGTGGGGCTTGTCCCAAGAACAAGCCTTCAATGAATTGAAGCAGTGTTTGTGCTCATCCCCATTACTTTCATTATTGGACTTGAAACATCCCTCTGAGATCAAGACAAATGCTTATGACTATGTTATGGGCGTCATTCTCACTCAACACGAGTGGTGTATTGTAGTAATACACTATCAGATATTGTACATAAGTAACCCAATTACGACAAAGAAATGTACTCCATTGTGAAAGCCTACCTCCAGTGGAGGAATTACATTCTAGGGAAGGAGATAGTCATCCACATTGATCACAAGCCACTACAGTTCATGTAGACCCAACACAAATTGCATAATGATCTCCATCAAAAGTGGTCCACATACTTACAATAGTTCCACCTCAACATAAAGTATAAAACAGGAAGTACCAACCGAGTTGTTGATTGCCTCATTCGACCTCCAGTCACGACACTCACCATGGTACTAGAATATTGCAGCCATGAGACCTCGATGGCCCCACCTCTATGAAACAGACCCTAACTTCTCCACCACCTACTAAATGTTGGGAGAAAACTAAGTGGTCGCTAATTTCCATCTTCAGGACAGGTTGGTGTGCCATCTCGACCATCTTTGTGTTCCATCAAGCAAGCACATGAAGATGATTTGGGAAGCTAGCTACAGTCGGGTGTGTTAGCACTCTGTAAATTTTGTCCTGTTGATAGACAAACTATACAGGTAACTTTTTCAACCTATTTTAGAGATGGGCACTAGCCTGCTCAAATCAGAGAGGGATCTCTCATGTCACTTGATATATCTTTGGCAATCGGTGGCTAGATTTGGTTTGTTTTGGGGTTTTTTTATAAAGTTGTTAGCGAGGAAGGGGAGGGACATTTGGGGCTATGGAGTCGAAAATGAATAAAACAATGGCATGCCATTAGAACTATCTAGAATTAAATTCAACTAATATGACAAATTCATCATTTAATAAGAAAGAGAAGTTGGTTCATTTAATATGACCTCTTTATCTTATTTTGCCTCTTATGTAGGCTTTGTATGAAATTCCATAGCTAATATCCGTGCAACCAGCTTCTCCTTCTTCCTAAATGATGAATTTGTCATATTAGTTGAAAATCATGGTTCACTGGAGGCCACTTGGTTTGTTTTATCCATTTTTTTTGGTTTTGCAGAAAACATAAGCTTATCTCCCTTAATTGTACATAAACTAGGAAGTTGATTCGATTGGTAATTACTCTGTTTGGGAGTGAAGTGGTGATTTCTCAAAACAGAGTAATGTCATCCATATTTCGAAGGATGGTCATCATCGAGTACTTAATCACAGATTATCGACAAAAGTACTTACCAGGACAATGGCCTATCACACTCGACTGTCGGTTCCAAATGATGAGCCTTCGAATCAGCTTTCTGGCGGTGCTTACCCGATGTTGCACGACGTAAAGTACTTGAAATTTTTTACTGATGTGATTCTTCAAGCCGTCAACTCTCCCTTTTCACACGTGATATTTGGACTCAACAGGTATCAAATGATTTTCTAACACGCGACATCGGAGTGGGCTTGGATGGTTTTAGGCCTACCCACTCTTCCCCCCGATATGTGTTTGGTGGCGCCACATACCCTTCGGAACAAAACTGTGGTATTCTTATCGACCCACCTCTAGGATATTAACCAATGCACTATTTCTCCTCCCGATGTGTCTTTTGACCATTGATTTGGCAGTGCTCACGATCACAATATTTCGGGCCCAATCTACTCCATCGTTCTGCTATATTTAACATTGCCTGTTAGATGTGGATTTGTCCATTGATCTGTCTCTCCTCCATACTGATTTAGACTCCTGCTAGGTTCTGAGGCTGGGTCTCCAAAAGAAAATTTTGCAGTGATAACATAGGATCCAACTAGGGATGTTATCCTCCCTGCGAGGTAGAAAAGAACAGTAGACCTTGTGCTTTATGCATTGGGATTTTGTCATAACAGGTTTGTGCCATGCTCTGACCTGGAGAATGAACGCTAGATATACTACCAAAATATAACTAAATACTTTATTTGGAAATCTAAAAATGCTTGATCATCAAGCTTATTCACACCTACCTACCATAATAGTTGAAATGAGCTTCAAATTAAATGAAGTCATAATGTCAATGTAACCATGCAAGCATCTTATCTTATGCTTAGTTTCTTCACACATACCTGGTCCAACGTATTCTCGCCAACAACTCCTTTGGGAAGTTATATATGGATTTGATTTCTAGGATTTCAACAATATTGGGATTGTGTATTGTTTATAGCAAAATTTCAAATGAATCTTCCAACCTGTGCATAAGGTCCAAGCTATATCTCATTTTTTTCACTGCATTCTAGTTTTCATGTGATTCACCCTGTTGATTTCCATCAAGAAGCTAATAGATCTACTGAGAAGTCTGGAAGTAATTGTTCCCTGAATCAGAAGACATCAACGACAGAAGAATAAACTCTGGTGTAAAGCGACCCATATCTAATACTGACATCGATTTATTACCCCCTTCATTCTTAATCTTACAACCCACCATCGTCTGTCGATTCTGATTATAAATATTCTCCATATAACATGCCATGGGATCATGAAACACATGAGGGAAAAATTATTTTCCAGGAGTTAAAATAGAAGAACATGCTTCCCTCACAATTTTTTTTTATTCTTGCTCTACTTCTTCAATCCTAGGAGTATTTTTGAATGAAATGGCAGCAATAGGTTTGTTTATCTTTCCATTCATATTGGAAAAAGAATTCATACATCTTTGAACATCTTTAAATATGACAACCACATTATGTGTATTGAGGCTATCTTCTTGTTCTTCAAACAATTCTGATTTGGTTTTATTAACCTTGTATAAATTTGCTTGAGGACTGTCATTTTGACTTTCAAATGAATGAATGGAAATGATTTCATGTTCATAATCTTCTTGTAAATGTGAAAATCTAACATCATGAACTATATCACAGTCTAGAGTTCTCATGGATGTATTTTCAAAACCATGATTTTCAAATGAATCAAATAAAACAACTACCTCTTCATTATCTTTCTGTATCTCTGGTTGAAAAGTGGCATACCCCGTTTTGTTACTTCTCTGAAACTCTATAGTAGTTGTTTGTTTACTGTTTGAAATTTCCATAGATGTTGTTTCAAAATCCTCATCCATGTCTAGGCCACATAGAAATTTAACAATCACATCATTCATAGGGGAAGAAATACAACTTTGAAACATTTGGTCTTGCTGGAAGTCATGTTGAATTTCTTCATCAAGCTCGGGATAAAAAGAATGGTCTTTGACTACAATCCCTTGATCAAATTTCTCTATTTTCTCCTTATTCGTTTTTAACCATTCAAAGGAAGAAAAACGTAGCGGGAGATGTTATTTATTTTCAAGTCTATTGCTTTCTTCAAATTTGACATCATACCTACTTTTTTTGAGCACTTTGAAAGAAGAAAAACATAATGGCAAGATTCCAATCTTTGATTTAAACATTTATTCATTTTCTTCATTTCTGTCATATGCATATTTTCCCATTTCTTTGAATTGTTGAACATGCTCGTTTTCAGATCTGCCTTCGACCGATGGCTGCAATTCCTTGTCCATCTGTTGCAGTGAATCAATGTGACTTTGAATTAACACACACTCCTTTCCCTCAATTATGACTTTGAAATTTCTTTCAACAATTTGAATGAAGAGAAGCATAGAGGTAAAGAATTTCCTTCAGCTAGTTTAGAACTTTCCTTTTTGCATAAATCTCACTATACTGCTGAAAAAGGAACATTTTCAAGGGGAGAACATGCAGTTGGCAAGAAATTTAACCTCATAATCATTATCGTATTCATTGTATAATGACAAATTAGCAACACATGCAACGTCATCTAGCAAGAAAAAACTTGGAGTATCAATTTGCTCTACAACAGACTGATTTGCAAACTCATCTTCTAGATTATCCGCAAATGAATGCATGAAATGATCATCTTCATGCTTATCCTGGGGTGGATCATGAACCATATAATTTCTTTCTCTTTTAATAAGTGGCATATAATCCTCTGCAAAATCGTCAGCATTCAAAGTTTCAAGAAAACATAAAATGTTATCAATTTTATGCTCCAGATTCCAATCAACCATTTTCAATTCATATTCATTTTCATGACTTGCAGCAGCCAACCCTTCACTTATAATATGTCCACATGCTAGGATATTGTGTTGAATTTCTTTAGCATCACTAAACATTTTCTGTAAGGTCTCAGGATTTCTTTCCATTAGGAGGAAAGACATATCTAGGTGGAGGGTGGTGGCATATTGGAGCATAGCAGCAACTTTAGTAGGTTGAATTTCTTTAGGAAAATCATAATAAATACTGGAGAACCTTCAGCTAAAGGTGGCAATAGTTTCATTTCTTTTCTCTTTTAATTCATACAATTATGTAATATGCAGGTCTAGATATTTCTCCTTACCCCAAAACTTCGAAAAAACATTTTTCAATTCTTTACATGAGCTTATTGTCTCTGGCTTCGAGTGTTTAACCATTCTTTGGTATCTTCTTTCAAGGACTGAGATAAATCCCTCATACAAACATCATCATGGTCGATCTCAAATAATTCTATAAAATGATCAAACCTTTGGAGGTGTATTTCAGCTATGATGGAACCCATTTCTCCATCAAACATAGGTACGCATTCATAGTGTTTTGGAGGAAAATCATGAAGGATGTGGCATAACTTTAAGGGTATGTATATTTTATGAACTTTGAAGGGTGTTGGGTTAAGTATAGGAAGTGGAGTATTAGCCTTGGTCCCATGAGGCTTGTCAACTTGGTTATGATCATCACATGGCTCAGATGGGAGTTTTTGACCAGAGTCAACACTAATTTGAGAGGATATCTATATAATCCTAAGAGAAGGATATACAATTTCAAGATTACCATGATCATCATTGAAATGAAGTAGGTAAAAAAAAATTGTCTAGCATGTTCAGGAAAGGACAAAAGGTAATTCATAACACAAAATATTATGACTTGAAAAAAACACAACTTTAGGTACTTGTTTTTCTTCATGGTATCCTTTTGTACCTCTGTCAAGGGATGTCATCTTCGGATAACAGAGTCACCAATGATGTTTTGGAATATGGATTATGCATCGAGAGTGGATTTGCCAATTGAAAATTCAAATTTATGGATCCTTCTACCAGTGGAATCACCTTCAAACTGTTTTTTTATGTGTGGAGCCGTCAGAGCAGGAATACAGCCAGTATATGCCCAAGTGTATGTTGCTCTCAGACCTTGGAACTACAACAATGTCGTTCCTCCTAGTGAAAGTTCCATTCAATTCCAACCCCGAAAATGACTCCAGAATGTTAGAACTTTGTAATTTTGTCCGGTTGATAGACAAGTGAAAGAGGTAGTTGTTTCAACCTACTTTAGAGCTGGGCACTAGCCTTCTCAACTCAGAGAGGGTTCTCTCGTGTCACTTGATATATCTTTTGCAATCAGTGGCTAGATTTGGTTTGTTTTGGGGGGGGTTATAAATTTGTTGGCGAGGAAGGGGAGGGAAATTTGGGGCTATGGAGTCGAAAATGAATAAAACAATGGCATACCATTAGAACTATCTAGAGGAGAAAGGTTAAATGAGGCAATGAGTCTGAGTTGTAATTTGAAATTTTGCAGGATGAAGAAGGAAAAGGAAAACAAATAACTGCATCAGAGCATGTTAAAAAGAATTCTAAATTAGCTAAGAAGAGAATTACATAATTTAAATTGCTAAGTAGAGAGCATCATAAGACAAATTCCGGACTTTTAATTCTCCAATTTAAAAAGAGGAAAATGTAAATGGGATTTTAAAGACACGAGAAATACAAACTATGAGAGAAAACAAAACTCATATCACAACCATTAGAATATTTTCATAGAGAGTTCAAAACGCTTATGCATTATATATTCAATTTGCCTCCAGGAATTTACAAAGTCCTCCTACTACGAGGATAGGCCCCTTTTCCGGTCTCTCCCTTCTTCTATCTTTGCAATAATATATATAGATAAATTACATCCGGGATTCAAAACGAATCAACTTCCCCACAGTTCTAAATATAGACATCAGTTACAAAGAAGAAGAATGTATAACAATTGTACTCTTATTTTAGAGGGAGCGTTATAAACAAAAACTGACATATCTGAGATTTTTTATTTGAATGCCACATGTCTATATCACTACAAAATTCTCGGAAACATACTTAATTCATATTGAAAACTATTTTAGATTATCAATTTCTTCTTTTAAAGAGTCAAGCGAAGCAGGCTGATTTTCTCTGATGCTCTCAATCACCTCATCTCTAACCTATGTCTTATGTCGCTTACTCTACTTCTTCTTTACATATTTCCTGTGGTGCACGTCTGTGTATCTATTGATGATTACATCCTTCATGATGGGATTTAATATGACCTCTTTATCCTCTTATGGCTCTTCTGTAGGCTCTGTATGAAATTCCATTGCTAATATCCATGCAACCAGCTTCTCTTTCTTCTTAAATGATGAATTTGTCATATTAGTTGAAAATACTGGTTCATTGGAGGCCACTTAGTCTATTTTATCCATTTTTACGGTTTTGTAGAAAACATAAGCTTATCCCCCTTAATTGTATAGAAATTAGGAAGTTGATCCAATTGGTAATTACTCTGTTTGGGAGTGAAGTGTTGATTGCTCAAAACAGAGTAATGTCATCCATATTTCGAAGGATGGTCATCATCGAGTACTTAATCCCATATTACTGACGAAATTACTTTCAAGGACAACGGCCTATCACACTCGACTGTCAATTCCAAATGATGAGCCTTTGAATTAGCTTTATGGCGGTCCTTACCTGATGTTGCATGACGTAAAGTACTTGAAAAACAGTACTAATGTGATTCATTGAGCCATCAACTCTCCCTTTTCGCACGCGATCTTTGGATGCGATAGGTATCAAATGATTTTCTAACATGCGATATCGGGGTGGGATTGGGTGGTTTCACGCCTACCTGCTCTTCCCCCTGATATGTGTTTGGTGGCGCCACGTACCCTTCGAAAAAAAACCATAGTATTCTTATCGGCCTGCCTCCATGATATTAACTGGTGCATTATTTCTCCACCTGATGTGTCTTTTGACCGTTGATTTGGAAGCACTCACGATCACAATCTGTCGGGCCCCATCTACTCCACCTTTCCGCTATATTTAGTGTTGTATGTTAGATGTTGTAATATACCAGATATAAAAAGTATGCATAACAGAAATAAAATGCTAGAAATGGCAGAATAACAGTAATATAACTAGCATAATCTCCACAATAACATAGAAATGATATAAGAACAACAACATAAATAACACTTTGATTCAGAAAACAATGTTCATGGGCCTCTTCAAGGGGGAAACCTCCAGTCGAGTAGCGCTCTGTTACAATAATCTCCAAACTAGGGTTCTCATACCCTCGACCCTTATTTATACTAAATATTTCTATCAAGAGAAGCATCTAGAGGAAGATCCTTCTAGAAGCAGAAGCTTCTATTAGGTCTTCTTACATCCGCCTTATTCTAT
>JZKD02S1653767.1:28758-42581 GCA_000966675.3 Picea glauca | reverse complement strand
AGGTCTTCTTACATCCGCCTTATTCTATTTTATTGAAAGGCCTTATTAATATTGACCTTTATTACATTCGAATATATTGATCTACCTATGTGCGGGTTAGGACCCTAACATGTCCACCCCCTTAAAAATAGTCTTGTCCTTAAGGCTTGAGATGTGGAAACTGTTGCAAAATGGTAGTTGGTTCCCAAGTGGCATATGTTGGAGTTGTATCTTTCCACTAGACTAGCACTTCCTTGATGGTTCTCTACCACAGGAGACACTCACGCTGGTCCAAAACTATTTCTAGCTGTAGCTAAATGGATCCTTCTTCAGCTAACTTGGGAAGGTTGGTTTGAATTTGGCACCTAGTTCCAATCACCTTCTTCAAGCATGAAACATGAAAAATAGGATGTAGCTTCAAATGACTGGGCAGAGCTAATTGATAGGCGGCTTGTCCCATGTGCTTGAGAACTGTATAAGGACCACAAAATTTGGGCGCTAGCTTCTGACAATGCTCGGCCTTGAGGGAAGTTTGCTTGTATGCTTGCAGTCGCAGAAACACTTGATCCCCTTCTACAAATTGATGTTCAGAGCGACCTTGATTTTCTTGTTGCTTCATGCAATTTTGTGCCATGACCAAGTTCTCTTTGAGGGTACGAAGAATATCCTCTCGAACTGTAAGTGTTTGGTCAACCTCCTAGACCTTCGAGGTACCCGGTAAGTATGAGAGAACTGAAGGTGGCTTATGTTCATATACTGCTTCAAAAGGATTCATGCGTGTAGCTATATGGTAGGAAGCGTTGTACCACAATTCAACTAGGGGTAACCATTGAGCCCACTTATTTTTCTTTTCAGAGGAAAAACACCTCAGATATGTTTCCAAACACTTGTTGACAACTTCCATTTGACCATCAGTCTGGGGATGATAAGTTGTGTTGAGATGAAATTGGGTGCCCTATAACTTGAACAGTTCTTGCCAAAAATTTCTTGTGAAATTTGGGTCACAATCAGAAACAATAGAGTGTGGCATGCCATGAAGCTTGAAGACCTGGTCCATGAAAATTTGAGCCACCATGGATGCATTAAATGGGTGTTGAAGAGAGCATAAATGAGCATACTTGGAAAGGCAATCCAAAACCACCATTATGACTGATTTATTTCTCGATTTGGGTAAGCCGGTAATAAAGTCCATAGAGATATCCTTCCAAATAGCAGGTGGAATTGGAAGCGGTTGTAGTGTGCCTGGAGATTTGTCTGTTTCTCCCTTTTTGTGTTGACACGCATCACATTCAATGACAAAATTACAGATGTCTTGTTTCATTCCATCCCAGAAAAAAGAATGTTTGACCCTGTCATAGGTTTTGGTGAACCCAGAGTGCCCCACTGTGGGTGTAGCATGAAGCTCAGAAAGTACCGTGGATTTAAGCTTTGCTTGTTTACTTAAATACAAATAGCGTTTGTATCGAAGCTCATCCTAGAGCCAAGAGTACCCTGAGGGAGCTGGAGCATTGGTCTGTAATTGCTAGATCAGATGCAAACTTTTGGGATATTGTAGCCATTCCTGGCGAAAAACTTGGAGCCAATCTGGTACTATGAAGGAAAGAGAAAAAAGGGATCCTTCGTATTCATATTTTCGGGACAGTGCATCCACCACCACATTGTCTTTTCCTTTCTTGTAAATGATCTCATAATCATATCCAAAGAGATTAGTCACCCATTTTTGTTGCTCCGGGGAGGAAATGCATTGTTCCAGAAAGTACTTGAGGATTTGATGGTCTGTCTTAATTTGGAAACGTTGCCCCAAGAGATAAGGGCGCCACAGATCAATGACATGCAAAATAGACAACATTTCCTTTTCATAGATGGGTTTGCCCAAATTCCTTTCAGATAGTTGGTTGCTGGTGAAGGCCAAAAGTCGACCCTCTTGCATAAGGACAACACTGATTCCTTTCCCTGAGGCATCACATTCCAACACAAAGGTCTTTGTGAAATCAGAAATGTCCAGAACTGGAGTGGTGCACATGGCCATCGTCAAGGTTTGAAAAGCTTGAGTAGCGGTTGGAGTCCAAGTGAAAGAGTTATTTTTTAGGAGAGCAGTGAGAGGTGCTACAATATTTCGATAATTCTCAACAAACTTGTGATAATACCCTGTTAAGCCCAGAAATCCACGCAAGATTTTTAGAGTCTTTGGGTGTGGCTAGTCTTTCATAGCTTCAATATTTTTCGGATCCACCCTGACGCCATCCTTGCCAACCAGATGACCCAAGTATTCTACTTCTGACGCACCAAAAGAACATTTAGACTATTTCAGGAAAAGTTGGTGCTAAGAGAGTAGATGGAGAACTCAATCCACATGAGTAAGATGGTCAATCCAGGTTTTTCTATAGATGAGGATATCATCAAAGAAAACTAAGACAAAATGATGGAGAAAGGGATGGAAGACATGATTCATGAGGCTTTGGAAGGTGGAGGGGGCATTACACAAGCCAACGGGCATGACCAAAAAGTCATAGTGGCCCTCATGAGTTCGAAAGGTCGTCTTGGGAATGTCTACCTCTTTCATATGTATCTGGTGATAGCCCGAGTGAAGATCAAGTTTAGTAAAGAATTGGGCACCACTCAATTCATTCAGGAGGTCATCAATGACAGGAATGGGAAATTTGTCTTTAATGGTCAATTTGTTGAGGGCACGGAAGTTAGGACACGTTCTCCAAGAACCTTCTTTCTTCAGGACCATGACTACAGGAGAAGAGTAAGGGCTCGCACTAGGGCAGATAACACTTGCATTAAGGAGTTTCTGGACCATTTTCTCAATTTCATTTTTTTTTGAAAATGGGTGGTGATACGGACGGATATTGGGAGGAAGGATTTCGGGTACAAGGGGAATGGAATGATCATGAACACCACGAGAAGGAGGGAGTCCTTGGTGAGTGGAAAATACCATTTGATGTTTAGAAAGGAGGGCTTGGAGGTCTTGCGGCATCGGGGGTGTCTTTGTTGCTTGTATGGCATGGAGTTGGGCAATGACACTAGAATGACCTTTTTTTAGAAGCTTTATCATGTGATGGGAACTAATGACCTCAGGTGAACCAATAGTGATGCCTTGGAATTTATATTGGTGGCCTTCCTGGTTGAATTGCATGGTTAATTCCTTAAAATCCATGAGAATGGGACCCAAAGTCCTTAGCCAGTCTGCACCCAACACAATGTCACAACCGCCCATGTCAGTAGCAAACATATGGGATTTTAGGTGGTAGTCACCGATTTGGAGATGCACATTTTCACAACATCCTCCATATTTCATGGAACCACCATTGGAAATCATGATTTGGAAATTACTGACGGCATGGATGTAGCAATGAGTTTCTTCGGCAATGTGGCGATGAATAAAATTATGGTTGCTTCCACTATCAAACAGAATGATGACCTTCTAATGTTTGATGTAACTGATTAACTTGAGGGTTTGGGGAGTGGAGAAGCCAGTGAGAGCATTGAGGGAAATGATCGATTCCACTTCGGGAGGATCTGAGGGAGGGGTTATGTCAGTCATTTCAGGTGACTTAGACACAAGGGGAGTTTCAACATCCTCTTCCGAAATATCCTCAGAGATGGCCATAAAAATATTTTGTTCCTTACACTTGTGGCTCGAGAAATATTTTTCATCACAATTATAACAAAGGCCTTTGAGTTGGCGTTCATCCATTTCATCCCTTGTCATTTTTTGGATCTTTAATGGGGCGGAGGGAGTAGTGGGATTTATGGGTTTAGGGCGAGGGATAAAGGAGGGTTTTCATTTTTGAGAGGATACAACCTGTTGTGCTTCTTTATCTCTTTTAGTAGCCTCCACCTAACTCGAAGGTCGAGCCATGAGGACATGGGCCCGAATCTCCTGTTTGAGGCCACTAATAAAACACTCTCGAAAGAAAGCATCCGTCATGCCCTCTGTTCAAAAAGCCAAGCACTCAAAGGCAGCTATGAAGTCTTCTACTATTCCTAATTGTTTCAACTTTGTTAAATGACCCAAATGGATGGTGTCAATGTCAAAGCATTCATAAAGCTTAGTCACAAATTGGGTCCAAGCAATATACCCTTGACGGGAATTTTTTCTCCATTGCCACCATTGCCAACGTTCTTGATCTAGATGGAGAACACCATACCGGAGTTTGGCCAAGTCATCTATAATGTCGTATAAAGAGAAATAATATTCCATATGGGTTACCCAACCAGTGGGGTCCGATCCATCAAATTTGGTCACATCCACCCGCGGAAGGCATAGGTCACGTTGAAAGTGATGGTTCTAAAAGTTATGGGAATGAGGGGAATGGTCATCGTCAGTATGTGGATATGAGGAAGAGGAAGGGTTATTTGTAGGGATTTGCAATTTGTTGTAGAGTGCCCACTTCCCTTCTAGCAGAGTGCCCTCGGCTACCCCACTTCACTTCTAGGGATTCAACAATAGGTCAGACATGAAGTCTCAGAGCATTGTAACTGCAGTTTAGCACCTTCATGAAATCAATCCCCAACAATTCTCTCTCTTAGAGAATTTCTCACGGGCCTGACAACCCACCTCTTCAATTTCCCACGGGCCTGACAACCCGCTTCTTCAATCCCTCTCCCAAGCTAACTAGGTACACCAATAGGAAATGGTTATGGAAATAGGCTCAGATACTGTGAAATGAATGTCTGAAGGATAGCTGACTGCATGAGTGAAAGGGTCATGGAATCCTTTACTGGATGACTGAATGATGGAAGGAATCATGGGAGAGATCCTCCTCCGAATTATGGAGAAGGTATGTAAATGAGTTAAGTCACCACAATATGTATGCATGTCCCCAACTTGACACTTGTCATGTTGGAATCTACTTTGGTTCACTTGTCCCCAACTTTAGAACTTAGGATAAAATAATTATCCATACTTTATGTTTTAAGAAATATTAATATAATATTCCTTTTTTGCTTAAGCTCTCTAGCTTATCCCTTTCCCTTAACTTTTGGCCCTCCCTTTCCCTAACTTGTGAAGTTTATTCCCCCATCTCTTTTATCGTGGTCAGTCTGCGCACAACAATGTATTTTATATTAATCATGATACATATACAAAATAGGTGCATTGGCCTTTAACATCTAGGCACACTGGCCTAATTCCAAAACATAAGCATCTCATCTTATATTAACTGGCTCACCAACCTATAACACATATCATATACACAAGGTTCACTGACCTCCATACTGTATGCACTTTAGTTTCTATGCGTGGTATCTGGGAATGTGCACACTACATCATTTTATTGCGCAGTACATGCGCTCACTATGCCATGAAAGGTGCATTACAAAATGATGTCAAAACATCTCACCAGCTTAAGTATACTTACATTACATTTACAATTGGGTTCAGCCGAGGGATATTACAAACATCACTGCAGATGCCACTGCCAAGCTCTTCTTTGAACACATCTGGGTACACTTTGGGATCCCAAAAACCATTATCTCATATCAGGATAGTGGGTTCCTTAGCACATTCTATTTGAGCCTTTGGTCACTGATGGATACTATTGGGGTCCTATAATTATAGGTAACTCGATTCTTCAATTGTTTTTTGGCATCGCCCCCGTGATGAAGACATATGTCTTACTGGTCTCTCAGTTGTTTCATTTTTCCCCTCCATCCATTTCTCCCGATCCTCCATCACCATGTTGCATTCTTCATCCATCATTGTTCCACTCACTCCCTTTGCCCATTTTCCCCGTTGGCTACTTCGCACCCGCCTCCCCTCCATGAATAAACAAACTTAGGCTAAAAAGAACAATAAGTTAATAATGTTAGCAATAAAATAAGTTAAATAGAGTAATTAATAATTTTAGATTAATTAAAATATGCTAGACTAGTTAATAATCAATTAATTAAATAATAATTAGGTTAGTTTGTTAGAATAAACATTAATAAAAACAATATAATAATATTAACAAAAAAAAAACTTATAAAATAATAAACATATAAGTTAATATATATATTAAACATAATGCAAAAACAAACAAAATACAATATAATAAAAGCATGCATTAAAAACGAAAACTAATTAAAAAAAACAAAATAAAACAAAACGTAAATACAAAAACAAAATAAAACGTAAATACAAAAATATATAAAAAAGCAAAACATTAAAACAAAGTAAAATTTAATAAATAAAACAAAAAATCAAAAAACAAATAAATTAAAAACATAGAGTGCATCTTATGCACTTATCCCCAAATAAAACAAATCCACGGACATGAAAAATTACGGACCCACCCCCCCGCGTGCTTTTCGAACTTTAATGGAGGGGGGGGTACGGAATAGTGGTATTGGGAGGGACACTTGTCACCTCCAAATGATNTTTCGGACCCCCCCCCCCCTCCCAATACCACTTACCACCTCAGGGGAGGTCTGGAATACCACTTACCTCTCAAAAACCGCCCTCCCCCATTTTCACAAAACCGTTGTTTTTCCAGTTTTGACACCTCGTCTTGCAAAGCGGATTATGGGCAAACAAAGATGCAATTTTAAAAACTGAAAGATGTTTTTGTTCATCACGGGCTAAATAACAAAAATTTCTCCCAGTTTTTTCAAAGGTGCCACCAGTTGGGAGAATCGAGGCTGTCTTTCAGCCTCATTTTTCGGATTTCTGGTTTTTCTTGTTACAGTCTCGATTTTGCGGGAGATGTTTCGGCGAGGTGGAATCGAAATTTAAGAAATTGGAGGCTTTTCCTCCATAAAAGCTAATATACAATAACCTCCTTCAGTGTTTTCATAGATGTCACTAATTGGGAGAAATAAATGATTGAGCATACCTCTATTTTCAGCAAATTCGGCCAAATTTACAGTTTCAGATTTTTGGGGATTTGTGGTTGTTTTTGGCCGAGACGGTTAAATCCGACTTACACAACTTGTTGGGGGATATTCCCTATTTATTCATATGATTTTAATGTAAAAGTGGTTGATCATTTCACCCAGAAAGACTATTCTCTGTAATTTTTTAGATCCACCAGTAATACAAAGGAATTGGTGCACAAGATTCTTGCGTCTGGACATTGGTGATGTTTTTCTTGCTATGTTAATGTTTTCTTACTCTGGTATCACCTTGTTTTCTAATTCCAACTGTTAAGAGGAAGTTAAAGAATAGAATTTACTTCGGGTACTCTGTATCTAGCCTTTTATCCGTCTGCATGTTATTCTTTTGATTTTGAGTTAAATAAATTCTTGAATGCTTCTTTACTTAAATGAATCTCTCACCTGTTCTATCTTTCCATCACATTTTATCTTAATCAATCCAGTATCTTGGTTATCTCGCCCGGTGAAGAATCCCTTTAAAATTTGTTTATCTAACCTTAAATTTTGACACAGACCCCATAGCCCAATGGGATTCTAAAGTAATCATTCAGCCAAACACCTCAAATAAAAACAAACCCTATTCTGCATAACTAGCCTAATATCCTATTTCAAACAAATATAAATTTGACAGAGAGATCCCTCTCTGAGTCTCGAAGGACTAGATCCCTGACTCGAAGTGGTTTTGATGTTGCCTATGTGACTTCCTTCATATCCTTAGGCAAATTACAGAGTGCTAATGGAATGGCGACCATAGTGGGGACTTTCTCCAGCAGTACACTTTAAAATTCCAGATCTGATCACTGATGGTGGACAGTGACCAGACACAAGAAGGCTGAGATCATTCACCTAGTGACTCCAAATTATCTCCAGACAGTGCCAACTCAAAGACTCCACCGGAGGAAGAACCTAAAGCATGGCCAAGAAGCCTAGAAAGACCAGGTACTCAAGCTCAAATTGCATTCAAGACATCTTTGGTTTTATATGTAATTATGTTCTATCTTATTCTAAGCCTGATCAAAAGTATATTTCTGAAGTTTATATTGATCATCTGCAAATTGATGAGCCTCAAGAGATCAGATCCCCAATTGTGGATTATGTACATACTCATACACCTGTGCACATCCCAGATGCACCTGTAGAAGTCCTAGTGAGACATAAGCCTCTTGCTTTATCTCCTACTCTTGCTAAAGCTCTGGATGGTTGTAAACCTCTTGCTTTACCTCTTGTACTTGCCAAAATCCCAGACAGATACAAGCCCCTAGAATTGCCTCCTATCCTCCATGACTTCCCTGCAAATTACACCAATAATCTGCCCAGGTTTGATGGAGAGAATGCCAATATTACTGTTGAAAAGCATATCCAAAGTCTTGAGGATTTTCTTGACCTCTTTGAGGTAGAAGATGATGATGTCTGCATTAGAATGGTTTCCCTATCATTGGGAGGTAAATTCAAGAATTGGTTTTAAAATCTCCCAGCTGCAAGCATTAATAATTTCCATCAGTTTGTGCAAGTTTTCCTAGATTGATGGGTGATCATGAGAAAAGTCTTTCTCATCCTAGAAGAATATGACCATTTGAAAAGACAACCAAGGGAAATAGTACAGAAGTTTTCAGCAAGGTTCAATAAGGTATATCATGCAATGCCTGTTGATATAAGGCCACCCCCAGGATCAGCCCACTTGCATTTCCCAGATGCCTTCGATCCTAAGATGGCATTCCAATTAAGAGAAAGGAACACTGCAACTCTCGAAGAAATGTAGAACACTACAGTTGATGTGGAGGCCAACTTGTTGATCAAAAGTTCAAAGGTAAAGAACAAAGAAAAGGAGCAACTGAAATCTCAAGAAGCTAAACTAGACATTATGGCCAGCACCATGGAAGAAATGTTGCAGAGGATTAGCATAAGAGAAAAACTCGATGTTCAAAGACATCATGTTCCGTTAATTTCAGAGAAAGAAAAGGTCACAGTTCCCAAACATTTTGCAGCTCACCCTTGGTACCATGGTTTGGATAATTATTCTTTCATGTATTCAATTCATAGCATAGTCAAAGATGAAGTTCCAACTCAACTTGTTGAAGAGCCATCAGCTGATATGATGTGCGTGTTTGATGACTTTTCTTACTGGGATAATCTACCCAAGTGTGATCAGTATGATGATGATCATGAGGCTAAAATAGAGGTGGATTGTTCAAAGCAATCAGCCACATATGATTGGGAGGAGGAAGATCATTTGCAATCCCAGCAGGACAATCAATCTGTACATGGAAATTATGACAGCAATGATCAAAGTGCAGAAAATCTTAGAGTAAGTGGAAACACTTTGCCCTTATGTTTCTCATCTTTTTAGTTTTTGAAAAGAAACTCTAGGCCAGTTGTAAATAGTGAAGATAGAAAATTCTCTGATCAATCAGTTGAAGATGCTATTGTTGATATGGAAGTTGATCCAAAAGTGCAGCCCTTGATCCTTTTTGAAGGTCAAACCTCAGATGAAATCAGGAATCCTGAAACAAGTGATGAGCTAACCCATCTTGATTCATTGCCCCTATGCTTTAATTCATTTCAAATTTTGAGGGGGAATCTTGGTCAGATTCTAGTTGAAAGTCACAGTGTAAGCCATGAAGTACCAGTAGAGACAATGGCCCCATTATCTAAATCATTTTATGACCCTATAGCTGATGTGTTGGATGACTTGTGTCGTCAAAGCCATTTTCCATCATCCAGCTATAGGCTAAAAGGATGTTATGATATTGACATGATTAGGTAGTCAACTACAGGGACGTGTTCAGCAGAAGTATCATTTTAGAACCCACTAGAACATTTGCAGCCATGTCAGGAAGTGCATGAGGATGCAAAGAGCATAACTATGACATAAAAGCTTGAAGTTGAGTTGGTTAAATTTGAATATCCAGTAATTGGTCAAGTCTATCTTGATCCAGTGGCTATTTATATGGAGAAATTGTTCATCACATAGCCACAATGCATTCCCGATATTTTTGTTATCTGTCATGTTTATCAGACTCCTTGTAATGAAGATCAGGATGAAAAACATTTCATGATGCCTACACAATTTCTATTTCTAATATTGATTAAAAATATTGAAAGAGTAGAGCTAGTAGAGCAGTTGCTTGACTAACTGCACTGGCATTATTGTATCATTTAAAACAACAAAACTGTCAGCAGTATAGGGTAGGTAGGAGAGCGTGAATAAGCTCAACATTTTGAGCATCTCTGTTTCAGCAGTGTTCATTTTGATTTGGTTTTCAGTTGCAAGATCAAAACAGGTACATGTTGCAGAATAAGATTTTGGGATTGGCCCAATGAATAAAACATCAGTCTGCATATTCAGAGTTCAGTGGTTCTTGACACCTCCTGAAAGAGATGTCATCCCCAGGTGGAGCCTATGTTGGGATCCTATAATTATAGGTAACTCAATTCTTCAGCTATTTTTTGGCGTTGCCCCCGTGATGAAGACATATGTCTTGTTGGTCTCTCAGTTGTTTCCTTTTTCCCCTCCATCCATTTCTCCCGATCCTCCATCACCATGTTGCATCCTTCATCCATCGTTGTTCCACTCACTCCCTTTGCCCATTTGTCTCGTTGGCTACTTCTCGCCCGCCTCCCCTCCATGAATAAACAAACTTAGGCTAAAAAGAACAAAAAGTTAATAATGTTAGCAATAAAATAAGTTAAATAGATTAATTAATAATTTTAGATTAATTAAAATATGCTAGACTAGTTAATAATCAATTAATTAATTAATAATTAGGTTAGTTTGTTAGAATAAACATTAATAAATAATAATAATAAAAACAATATAATAATATTAACAAAAAAAAACTTATAAAATAATAAACATATAAGTTAATATATATATTAAACATAATGCAAAAACAAACAAAATACAATATAATAAAAACATGCATTAAAAACAAAAACTAATAAACAAAAACAAAACATAAATACAAAAACAAAATAAAATGTAAATACAAAAATATATAAAAAAGAAAAACATTAAAACAAATTAAAATTTAATAAATAAAACAAAAAATAAAAAAGCAAATAAATAAAAAACATAGAGCGCATCGTATGCAATTATCCTTAAATAAAACAAATCCATAGACATGAAAAATTACGGACCCCCTGTGGTTTTCGAACTTTAACGGAGGGGGGGGGGGTTCGGAATAGTGGTATTGGGAGGGACACTTGTCACCTCCAGGTGATTTTGGACCCACCCCCCTCTCAATACCACTTACCACCTCAGGGGGGGTCTGGAATACCACTTACCTCTCCAAAACCGGCCTCCCCCATTTTCACAAAACCATTGTTTTTCCAGTTTTGACACCTCGTCTTGAAAAGCGGATTTTGGGAAAACTAAGATGAAATTTTAAAAACCAAAAGACATTTTTGTTCAACACGGGCTGAATAACAAACGCCTCTCCCATTTTTTTCAAAGGTGCCACCATTTGGGAGAATCAAGGCTGTCTTTCAGCCTCATTTTTTGGATTTCTAGTTTTTCTTGTTACAGTCCCGATTTTGCGGGAGCTGTTTCGGCGAGGTGGAATTGAAATTTGAGAAACGGGAGGTTTTTTCTCTAGACAAGATAATATAAAATAATCTCCTTCGGTTTTTTCACAGGTGTCACTGATTGGGAGAAATAAACGATTGAGCGTACCCCTATTTTCAGCAAATTCGGCCAAATTTACAGTTCCAGATTTTTGGGGATTTGTGGCTATTTTTTGTCGAGGCGGTTAAATACAACTTACACAACTTGTTGGGGGATCTACCCTATTTATTTAGATGATTTTGATGTAAAATTGGTTGATCATTGCACCTAGAAAGGTTGTTCTCTGTAATTTTTTAGATCCACCAGTAATACAAAGGAATTGGGGCACATGATTCTTGTGTTTGGACATTGGTGATGTTTCTCTTTCTATGTTAATGTTTTCTTACTCTATTATCACCTTGTTTTCTAATTCCAACTGTTAAAAGGAAGTTAAAGAATAGAATTTACCTCGGGTACTCTGTATCTGGCCTTTTATCAGTCTGCGTGTTATTCTTCTGATTTTGAGTTAAAGAAATTCTTGAATGCTTCTCTACTTAAATGAAACTCTCACTTGTTCTATCTTTCCATCACATTTTATCTTAATCGATCCAGTATCTTGGCTATCTTGCCCTGTGAAGAAGCCCTTTAAAAGTTGTTTATCTGACCTTAAGTTTTGACACAAACCCCATAGCCCAATGGGATTCTAAAGCAATCATTCAGCCAAACACCTCAAATAAAAACAAACCCTATTCTACATAACTAGCCTAATATCCTATTTCAAACAAATCTAAATTTGACAGAGAGATCCCTCTCTGAGTCTTAGATGTTGCCTCTGTGACTACCTCCATAGCCTTAGGCAAATTACAGAGTGCTAACAGATACCAAGCTCACCAAATTGACTGCCTTCCACAGACAGATGGACAAACTAAGTTCGTCAATCGGATGATCATACATATCTTGCGCATGTACAATTCCAAGAACCCCCACACAATGGATGAGATTCTTCCCTATGTCCAACACAACTATAACCGATCCCTGCATATCTCAAGTGGCTACAACCCCTTTCAGGTGGGATTGGGATTCCAACCATTATGCCCCATGGATGTTGCACTACCCCTAGAGACCACCTCGGTTGACTCATCCCCTGCTCCACCAGAAGCTGACAAAGCCACCCAGTTCATTGACCGGATCCAGCACATCTGCTAATAGGTTCAGGATAGTTTACAGAAGTCCAATGACAAGTACAAGCAGTTCCATGATCAACACCGGGTGCCACATAAGTTTCATGTGGGTGACAAAGTTTGGTTGAACTTACAGAAAGAACACCTTATAGGGCCCCATCGGAAGCTTCACCCACTCCGATATGGTCCATACACCATCACCAAGTCTATGGGTGACAATTATTTTGCGTTCAACATTCCCCCTTTCCTTGGCCTTCACCCATTCTTCAACGTGGCTCTCCTTCGACCATATTTCCCACCATTATTGGACACCTAAGAGATAGAAGAGCAGTTGACACCAATAGATATCAACCCTAACTGCATTCAACAAGAATCTGGTGATCATATTGTGGACACACAGATCAAGGGCACCTGACAACAAAGGATCCAACTTTATCGAGTTGTCAAAGTAGGGCAGCTCCTCCACTAAGGCAAGTGGCTCACCCGAGGTCAAATTCAATAGAAATTTCCTCATCTAATGGGGGAACTCAATGAAATGGAGACCATTGCTTCCTAATGGGAGAATATGGATCCATATGTATATCAATGGCCTCCCACATATTCCAACTAGTTCATTTTGGCAGTTTGGCAGTTTTTTTCCTAATTTTCGGGTCCCTGACTTGCAGGGGCATTTTGAGGCCCTAAGCAGTGTTTTTAGGGTTCAACATAGTCAGAAATGACCTTTGATAGATAGATGAAAAATGTGTAGTCCTCAGATATACCTTTCCAATGGGATATTGTGCGCCTAAAACGAATATCGTATGCAAAAGTTATGACCCCGAGAAGTTGATGTACTAACTTACCTGAACGAGGCCCACATGACTTTTCAGGCTTCATCTCTTAAGGTTAGGTTTTTGGATGTCTACGGTTTTTTACATTCCTGTTTATTGTAAAAAGGCCTTCAGAGCCTCATTGTAATCATCTTCTTACGAATGAGCGCAACCGTCACATCTCTTCTCAGAGATAAGCTGCCACCATTCTAGCAAGCTTGTTTTCCGCTACATTTTACAGTTTCAACTTATTTCTTTATTGAATAGAAAACCAATTTTATTGTATCTCTGTTATTCTGTGCTAATAATATTTTAATAATCTGTATTCATTTTTTCCTGCTCCTAAAATCCGAATCAGTGACCATAAGAAAAAAATGATAGCAAGAAGACCTGTAAAATATTTTTATGTGCATATGTTTGGTTGTACTAGAGACATATAGATCAAGT
>JZKD02S1653767.1:16543-26794 GCA_000966675.3 Picea glauca | reverse complement strand
TCCATACCCTATCCTTCTCTTAAAGGTTGGGCTCCCTCCCGTGGAGAGTAAGGCTATGATAAGGTACTTGTTGTACACATATAAGTTGGATAGACTGAAGAAAGAGGTTTCCTAGCATAGCTTCAGACAATAGTAAAATTGACGCAAGAATAAAGAGAGGGCGGGCTAAGGGTGCTACTTCATGTTATTTGTAAACTACTATGAATATTCCACTCGAATAATTTGTCACAATAGATCTTACAAGTTTTTGCAAAGTCTTTGTTATGTAGAGTTTACTTAAGATTAAAATTTAATATTAATAACTTAGTGTTCAAAATACTTAAATAAGATGATAATGAAAAAAAAGAAGCTAAAAAAAAAATTCCACACCATCCACACAATGAAAACATGATGTGCCTTGGGAAACCCAATATGGGAAAAACCCAACCAAAAGGTGAGGGCTATGCCTTGCTCTTTTCTTCTGAGATATGAAATGAAAATACAAAGAAAGATGAACTCAATAAGGAGTTTCCATAGAAATTATGGAATGTATGGCTACTATAAGGTCTTATATAGTTTCTTTTGTTATGCTCACAATATCCCATTCCCTTGCTTTACTTAAATATGGAACAATAATGAATACAACAAGAATATAACCCCTTCCTTTCATAGTGGCCTAGTATTTAACATGTCCATACAACCATAAAGGGTTAGGGTTAGTGTTCTTATATGACTCAACTCCCCTTCAAGGTTAGGGTATTGGACCCTCTAGAATCTTCTTTAAAGTACACAAATGACTAGGTCCACATGTGTTAATAACGAGAGCCTGAATTCTAAGGCTTCAAATCCGTCCGCCTCTCTTCTTCTTGGAGCAATATCAGTTCCTCAAAGGTAGGAACTTTCTCTCTCGCTACAAGACTTGTTATAAACATTTGATAGTCTTCTAGCATTCCATTTAAGGTAATTGTGACAAGATCAGTGTTGGATATTGATTCTCCTATATCTCCCAACTTGTCTTTCAAGTCTTTAATTCGACCCAGAAAGGTACTAAAAAATTCATTTACATCCATTTTGATACTTAGTAATTTACTCTTCAGGAAAAGAATACGATTTGTATTATTAGTCTCATACAGATATTTAAGTGCTTTCCAGGTTTCATTACAAGTATTAACATCTCTAATGTGAGGAATTATACTATCTTTCACAACCATTCTTAATAATACCTTCGCTTTGTTATCCCTCTTATCCCAATATTGGATTGTTGTCGCTATCGCACTTACATCTGTATCGGGTCACACTTCATCTCCTTTTGCGACCGTCCACAAACCATAACCTTCCATCAAGGTCTGCATATTGAATTTCCAATTGATGAAATTCAAGCCATCTAACTTATTGGATTCATTGAGATAAGTTTCTACAAGTGGATTCGCATCTCTGCAAACTCCTTCATGCAAAAAACTCACATCAAACTCCTCTCCAAAGCATCGACCTGGGCGCACCTCTTACCTCCAATTGTGGATGCGCATGAGAACATAGAGGGTGTGTCGGTCGAGGCCCTTCTTCAGAAAATTTGAAATGGAAAATTCCAAATCCAATGACTCCCTCACACGTATTATGTCGTGCATATGTCCAACAGCTCAAGAACAAGGCAAAATACCAAGAAGAACAGGGAAAATTTTCCAACAGTTCAAATGGGATATCGATGATGACTTACAAAAATGATCGTACTCCTCTAGCTAGTTGAGTCCACCACTGGCCAGTTACAGGTTTACACAAATTTTCACACCAATCACTCTAAAAAAAACAATGTAATTCAACTGGTCTGAAGTGATAACAGATCTGTGATGATGGAAAACTAGTAGAGCGGACTCCTTTAATTCTTTCACGAGGGCTAGTATGCAAATAATTTCTGGAGATGAATCTGACAACATTGAACTCTAAGCTTTTATTTGCTTGCAGTCTAAACCTCCTCACATAGACATGATGGCTCTTCATGGCCCCTAACCTCGCTGAGCTCCATGCTCACCGCACCAGGCTTAATCCTCCTTTACTCCACACAGGATCCTCACTTCCAAGACATCACAACGAACTCTCCATAGTAGGGAACTCTTCGCAACGATGACAGTGGGTAGTGAACTCATCCACGTTGTGACTCCTTCACCAGACTCCTCACAGAAATCTATGAATGATGGACAATAGCAGAGTCTCTCCTCCTCTATGCAATGGCGGCTCTTCTAACCTCAACGATCACCAACAAGATCACCAACAAAATCTAGACTTAGACAATAGTGCAGTCAATTCCACTAGTAGTGGCTCCTTCAACAACATCTAACGTCCACACAACAATCCTGGCACAGTTATACAACACTACAATAGATAGCTCCTTTACTCGACCTCTGACCAGGATTTGATGCCAACTTGAAAATGGAAATAAAAATTAGAAGGAATGAAACCAGTTTCTCATAGGTGAGGCAACAACTAGACGCAGCCAAAGAAACACCATGCTCAATTCATTGATTAAACAATCAGGAGTACATGAATATATAAGATTACAATCTATTTAGGAAGTTAGAACAAACTACTAGAAAATAGGATCTAAATCCTAAATAAACATCGAATCAAAACCTACGTAACTAATAGGATCTCCATTATTTCTAAGTGAAGGTCCAAACAATATATAGAGGCCATGTACTAGAGATCATAAACAAAGATCGTAAGAGGGCGATAATTCTTCATCATATTGTACTCTCTCGTAAAAATCTCTACAATCTAAACCACACAATGATACTCATTAAAGGCATATAGATAAAGTATTATTCACATGAGATTCCACTTATGCTCAACCATGCCCATAATCAAAAAATGATAACAAAAAGACCTGTAAAATATTTGTATGTGCATATGTTTGGTTGTACTATAGACATATAGATCAAGTATTATTCACATGAGATTCCACGTATGCTCAACCATGCCCATAATCAAAAACTGATAACAAGAAGTCTTGTAAAATCGTTTTACATGCATACGTCTAGTTATACTGTGAATTTGTTCCCTATCATATATTTCACCATATTGTAATAATTAATTAAACTTACAAATCCTTTGTAAGCATTGTTGCACCCCTTTTGTCACATGAATGAGAAAAATAGGGATGCTTAGAAGACCAGTTGGGTTAGCTAGAAAGACAACAGTGAATGAAAGAGTTAGAAACATCAAACATAAAGAATAAACAAAGAACTAAGCTAAGAAAAATAAAAGAAACTAAACTAGATTGCATAAGAACATTAAAATCGAAAATAAACAACACTCATGCCACCAATGCATAGGATTATATTAGTTGGAAAACACCAAAGAGAAAGGGAGATATATGGGTCCCCTCTTCCTCCAAGGGAGGGCTCTTGGACCCCCAAATATTGAGCTCTTCTTACAAGTAACAAACTAGGATGAAATAGTGAAGAGAATCCAAAGCACATTCACTCAAGAGGTGATATGAAAGGCTAAATGAAATGGTGCTTGTATACTCTTGATGAGAAAAGAGGATTCTCCAAGAGAATGTAAGCAGCATAACAATACAAATGAATTCCTTAGAAATATAGTGCACCCATGGCTTCCTTTTATAGCATATCTTTGAGGCATTATGCAACCCATTCTTAGTGTGAACAAGGGGCCCTTTAGGGAACCCTGAGGTCTTTGACCAGCCCCCCAGTCGGATTCAGCTGAGATTTGGGTGTCAAATCGACTTGGAAGTTGAACCAAAAGTGGGTGGAAGGCTGACCAATATCATAAATGCGTCGCTCTAAGGGGTGCGCAGTTTTTTACATCCAAAGTCGCACATCGTGCACATCTGCGCTTTTCTTGCGTTTATGGATGACGCATGTGCGTGTGCTCCCTGTGTAGTCTTAGCGCATGTTAATTTTATAACTGGTTTTATAGTTTTGGACCTTTTGGAAATGCATTTTTGGTCCATGAGTGAACTAATGGGTGTTTTGAAGAAGTTGGATTCCTATAACCATTTGCGGACAAAATTCCAGTGATAACAGATGCCCCCTGATGTGTGAGGTTAGGAGCATACGTATAGTCGAAATACATCAATGTTTCTTCTACTAAGAGTACCTTTGTAAGAAAGAGCATTGTGAGAGTGTCAAGAGCGACATGTTGGAGGGAGAGGGGAACTTGTAGGACCCAAACCTTTCACAAGGTGTAAAAAATAAAGTTCTGTACAAACAAGGCAGGCATGCCCCATGCTCGTGTCGTGTAACTCAAAAATGTGGAATATAGTAACTAAAGTTGTGTGCTAGTGGAGATGACTACAGCGCCCTTGGGGGCGTGTTGATAATAGCAGAGAGAAATTCTTATTGTGAACAAATTTTGAAAAGAGGCGATGACACCTAATAAGTGTCATTGATTCACAGGCAATGATGGCCTAACAATGTTCAGAGGTCTTCGAAAAATATAAAAACAACTGCAATAGTCGCAAAGTAAGACCCACCACAACATGATAAAGTGTTGAATTCAAAAGTCATGGGGGTCAATGACAACAGA
Source organism: Picea glauca (assembly GCA_000966675.3). Taxonomy (NCBI): domain Eukaryota; kingdom Viridiplantae; phylum Streptophyta; class Pinopsida; order Pinales; family Pinaceae; genus Picea; species Picea glauca. Next base: position 22,273 of record JZKD02S1653767.1, on the reverse strand, counting down.
GAGTGATGGTGGTTCTCTCTGCACTATCTGAGACTTCTCATTTTGAAGGGAATGAGAGTCAAGATATTGTCGCCCATCTGGAAACTGTGTTGATGTCGACAGAAAGGGAGACGCAAATTCAAGAAGCAGAGGGCTTCATTAAACCCACTGGATGAAATCATGCACTGAGGAGTAACATGGATGAGGTCCAGAGGTGGTGAGACTCGAGAATGCCCTTGGTTGGGAGTAGAGGGACCATGGAAGAAACCGTGAAACTGAATCTAGCGTTAGGGGGACGACTAGAAGAGGGTAAATTGTGCCAGAGGTGTGACAAAATGGACAAACGCAGAGATCAAAAAGGGGGTATGGGCTATAAGATCCTTGGGGCTTATGTATAATGTCATTGATGGAAGGAAGTGAAAAAATCCCCAACCAAGGGCGACAAGGATTGTTTTGCTGGAAAAGGAAGGTCGCTAAAGGCAACAATAGAAAGCTATGTAAGTGCGAGAAAAGGGGTTTGTACAATTACCAGAAGATAAAAAATAAGTTAGGATAACTATGCAGATATAGAAATGGGTGTCCCAGTGTAAGATGGATTGAACTGATGATGGCGCAAGTTGATTGAAAAAAAAGTGGAGGGTTAGGGCCCAAAAGGAGGGTTTTTGTATTAGGGAAACATATGGAGGACAATATGCAGATGGGAAAACTGACAGTGGATGAAATGGATGGTTAATGACACTGCGGGGGTGCAGTCAAAATAGAACCATGATGAAGTAACCTGGGAGTCCATTGGGCAGGCTAGAAAAATTAGGAGAAGGAGTATGTGGATGATTCTCGATGATGCGTAAGACTATTGGGACTCCCGTCCCTAAAGGGTGAAAACAGCATGCGTGTCAAAGTGCCAAGGGGGACTATGAATGGGACAAATCATGTGGGGGAGACTGCTACCGGGCGACAGGACCAAAATGCAGTGGAGGTGACAGTAATATAGAGCCAGATATAGGGATCCTAGAGGCAAATATCGGAGGGTGTTACTGGGAGATTCAATGTGATATTCAGAGGGAATGACTACATGCCAGTTTCGATGATATACCTGAAGGGATATTTCTGATGTATAATGATCAAGTACCTGCACACATGAAAAATGAATACCCAATGTGAAAATATCTGAAGAGAAAGATCATATAACAATTATTCAATAATGTGTGAATGTAAGCATGTGTACCTGAGCATAATATGAGAAACATTCCCCCTGGGGGATGAGGATGGATAGTGGTCTGGGGAATGGAATGGTGGAGGTGGCAGGATCCTAATCCCATGGCTGAAGACGGATCAAAAAAAAAATGCCCGGAGCTCCCAGAATTGAGTCTGGAAGTTTGGCAAAATGGACTATATATAGTTGTAGGGCCCACAATGCCACCTCATTTGTACCTTCTGTCTTATTGAGTGAACCAGCGATTTTAGAGGAGATTTGGAGATTTCAGGAGATCGAGTCAGTCGATTCAGTAGCAACGAGCTTCAGGTTAGTGTTCATATCCTCCTACATAGGAATTGGGGTTTCCTTTTTGGGAAAGGGCTGTACGGATGATCGTACAGAGGATTTTATGAGTGTGGGCCCCCTAGTGTGCGGGCAATCAAAAGATTCACGCGCACGAGTGCATGACTGTAATTGAGAGAGCCAGGCATGGGGGTGCTCGGAGGGGAAAAACATGCGTTCATGTAATGCACGCCTGTTTGGAGCACAACAGTGCATGCATGTGTGGTTGTATTCCTAACAGTTATGCATGTGTGCCCAACTGTGTAGTGAACAGGTGTGCTATGATGTGTGTCTGTATGGGTGATAGGGGAGCATGGGTGTGCCCCTATATGGCCAACATCCTTGCATGAGTACGTGACTGTGGGATGAACAAGCGCGCATAGGTGTGCACCTGTGGGAAAAAATGTCACGCCTTTGATGCAAAGCAGATGGGTGTAAAAATTTATCTTTTTTGGATATTTTGATATTTTTATTGTATGTGATGGCTGATCAAATATTGTTTATGTGGATGCAGGTGACCAGTTAGTGATGTTGATCCATTGGATAGAGAGGGAGTGGGCACGCCTGAGGGAGGTAGTGAGGGATGAGTAACCAGCGGTCCGAGACACTTTGGAAGCTTGTGGGTTGTTGAAGTTTTTTGAGTGTTTGCCAGTGTGAGCACAAGAGTACCTATTGCAGTTCCTGATTGCGATGTGGAGTTTGGATATGCATTGATTCATGGTTCGGGGTGAGAAATTGGCCTTCACTGCAGTGGAGGATGTATATTTTCTGACAGGGAACTCCGTTACCAACAGAGCCTGTGTTACCCGAGGATGGGCAGTTGGTTGTCTTAGCCCGAAGGTATTGTTTGGGGGAGAACTTTATGTCAAGCTCCATGGTGAGTATTGGGGCGACGGATGTCCTTGTGCATCATTGCGTGGCAGCGATGATCGTGAGAGTCTATGGGTCTCTCGCAACTCAGCGAATCAGTGGGGGTCGATTGAAGGTTATGCAGAGGGCATTGGCGGGTGAGCATTTTGCATGGGGGTTGATGGTCCATGCTAAGATTGTAGGGCAGCTGGACAGGTGTTGAGTTGCTAACTTGGGGAATTTTTCCTTTGGTTCCATCTTGGTAGCATGGTTCTTGGAGAGGGTGTCGATGTTTCTTCCTAGAGTGATTATGGGCGCACCTGGTGTGCTAGAGATACGACTGAGGCGGTGGGCGACGATCTTGGTTTATCATGGTGGTGGGAAGGGTGGCCACTATTTCACAGTCAAGGATGCATAGGTGTGGCGTCAGATGCCACATATCATACTTTGATATCCGTATTTTGGGGTGGACTTCCAGGATGATCTGGATATGGTGCTACCCCCGGGAGAGGTGTTCGACCATAGAGGTATGATGTTATATTTGATGTTTTGATATGTTAGATAGTATAGAATATATTTGTATGTATGGATGGATGTTTATGCTATCATTTGTTTGTTGTGTGTCCAGAAGTGGGACCTCGTAGGCGCGAGGTTGAGTTGGTTAGAGCGTCGGCTCGTCAGGGGACGGTGAGACCTCCGCTGGGAGAGTCGCGGGAAGGAGAGAGACGACGACGGAATGATGTTGGGGCAAGGCCCATTGATGGTGAGAGAGCATCCAGGTGACGTCGTTACAATGACCCCGGGGTAGGGCCATGACCTGCTCCTCCGATGGGGGTCGGGGAAGAGTTTGAATATTTCCGTCGCCAATTAGAGGAGGTACTACAGGGAGTGCCCAAGGGGATGTGGGTGCACATTCAGGATGAGGGGGTCCTTGAGAAATATATTGGTGTTCCGACAGAGTCATGGAGTCTGATACGCAGAGCAGTTGTAGCAGGAGCAGCTATGACTGGGCGGTTTCCCCCAGGGCCTGAGGGACCGATAGTTGGTGGGGTACCTCTACCAGAGGGAGGACTGGGTGGTGGTTCTCTGGAGGCGCCATGAGTGCCTTTATATGGATTTTTGTATTTATAGAGGCTTGCGAGCCAATTTTGTATATGGTGCAGTGGCACCAGTTTTGTAATTATAGGAGTGAGATGGTCACTTACCTACGGATGTTTGTACTTTGATGTATTATATTTTTTTTTGTAAACATTGATGGCACACTAACCGATATATATATGGATATACATTTTGGGATCTTTGTGATGTTCACATGTGTTTGATGTTTTTTATTGCTTTTGAAGATGTCTAATCTATATGCTATGACATACTTTTGATGAATTATGTATGTGTAATGGTAACTTGATGGGATAAATGCCAATCTAACACTAGATTAGCCATATTATATTCTATCTGATTGTATTTTCATGGAAGGCTTCCTATGAAAGAAAGAGCGCTCTGTGGTGGAGCACATCCCATGGGAAATTGGGGGTAGTTAACTCCTCGAGGATGTCTTTGTCACAGTGGAACTATCGAGAATATAGGGGATCTAGAGGAGTGACATCGGTGATTATCGTTGTGTGGTTGTCTTCTGGTGGTGAAGAAGCAGGGGGGGTGATGCAAGGGGATTGCGATGGTTCACTCAACATAAACCAAATATCGAGATATTGTGGGTTAAAAATGGTAGTCGGGCGTAAAATTCATGTGGGGAAATGAACTGGAGAATTAGGGAGATTTGGGGGTAAATCCTTGTATAAATCATCCAAGAACCATGGAGGAGTAGGGAATGTCTCAAACTCCAGAGAAAGGATATGAATAACCTTTGGTGATGGAGTAGGGGTAATCATCGATTCTGTCGGGGGGGTGTAGGATTCTGAATCATGGTCATTTGGTGATGCCTGTATTCAATGATCATAGGACATTGGTATGTGAAATGATCTAATGATTTGTAGAGAGAGCAAGGGCATCTCATACATTTGTTGACTGAGGTCGTAACATAATGGATGTCGTTGACATGCGTGTGAGATGATGCAGGTGGAGGAGGTTCTTGTTGCAAGCTCTATTGAACAACTGTTAGAGTGTGCCGAAATTGAGGTAACGTCAGGAAATAGTGGGTGTAATGGCCATACTCAGAACAGATGGCACATGCAAATTTGGTTCGCAACCCTTTGCTACATGTGTTAGTGAGCGCAGTGGTAGCATTGGAGGAAGTGACGGGTGGCGTCGGTGCCCGTGGGAGTTGAATTAAATTTCATAGCTCAGGGAGAGACAAGCACTTATTGGTGGGGTGTCCATGTTTCTCGCATAGTGCACAAGGAGGATGAACTCGTGGTGGGGGTGAAGTGGCAGGCTCTTTATTCTTTTGTCTGCCCCCAGTTGTAGCAAGGGTGCTAGTGAGTGTGGGTGTGGGTGGGATGGTAGGGGTAAGTATTGGAATTTTCATCGAGATTCCTTCAGCTTGGGGAGGGAGGTATGGTTGAGGGACCATCTCAGGTGGATGTAGATACCAAACTAGAATTTCTAGCACCATATTAGGAAGGCTAAGCGTTGCAGCTACCTAGAAATAGTGTACGCCCAGTGGGGGGTAAAAGAAGGGGATTTGGGTGATGGCTTGGGGAACTATCTCCCAAACCAGCATGTGGCCCCGGGGGAGGGTATAGTCAGGAACAGGGGTAACTGGAGATTTCACAAGGGATTCTTGAGGAATGTGCTCTGCGACTAGTGGGACATCATATAGTAATGAAGCCTCTATGGGAGGAAGGGTATCTCCAATTTTTGTTCCGGTGGATGAGATGACACATACTTGTATTGAGGGATGGATGAGCGAAGGTGCTCCATGGTATGTCCCTAGTAAGGATGGGTCTTCAAAAATTTCGGGACCCATTTCGATGAGTGGGCAAGCCTCGGGATTAGTGTGAATGAGAGGTAAGATGTTATCGATGTTGGAGGAGGGGTTGGGCTCGTAATGTGACACTTGGTCAATCGTGACGATATTTTTGTTGTGAGGGAACATCATTGTGTGAAACACAGAAGAGACCAAAGCCTTCATCGCATACATGTATCTACGTCCGAACAAGATGTTGTAGTCAAGCGGAGCGTCAATAACTTCAATGTCAATGAGGATAGTTTTTCCTTCGAGTTCAATAGGGACATTTTGGAAGAGTCCCTTGAGAGAGGAAGGTCATTCGTCATAATCCCTTAGAGTAATGGCGAATGGTATGAGATTAGGAGAGCCATGTTTCTTCCAGAAGGTTTTGGACATGATGCATGTGGATGCACCTTCATCAATAATACAACGGTGAACTGTGATGTTCTAGATTTTAACT
>JZKD02S1653766.1:742820-762214 GCA_000966675.3 Picea glauca | reverse complement strand
ATTAAAAATTAAAGGTGACATTGAGTAAAGTGGAAAAAGGTGCCTAAGTGAATATGGGGAATGTGAAAAGTCACTTAAATTGATTAAAAGTTAAAAAGGTCGCAAAAGAGTCAACAAATGAATAAAAGGGGAAAAATAGGGTGCCCTCTCTCATTCTTGCATTGGCATTTTCTAATTTCTCATTGAGAGAGCTCATTGTATATTTGGAACTCTTGGGACATAAACACTAGTAGGAATTTTCAAGGATTGGCTTCGGTAGTGAGACCATCCACCCTAGTTAGTCATTCCGGGAGGACATCACATAGATTTCTTCATTGTGCTTCAACATGGATGAATACATCTTAAGTGAAGTGAAGTTTCATAGCTCGAGGGTGAGTTTCCTTCATTGTGGTTGAGTTTTCTTGTCGACAACAACGATTTTGAAAGTGTGGGTCGAATCCCTTCTTAGAAATATCGAGTTGGTAGTGTAGGAGGTCGAACTATCTTTGTGAGTTATGTTCCCTGAGATAAGGGTTGAGATCCTTTTCTAGTGGCCAAGTTTCCTTTGTTGGGCACATTCCTCTATCTGTGGGATGATTTTTCCCTTGCGGGTCTGAGCTATTTCCTTGCTGGGACATTTCTCTGCTGAGTTGGAGCACACTATTCAACAAGGGGTCGAAATATACCCCGGTGGACTGATTTTGTATGTGGTAAATATAAAAAAGGGGTGTTGGGACTCATCTACATCGACATTGATTTATTTCCTTGTCTAAAGAGTTGACTATGTATGATGGATGCACTATTGGAGTTGAAGTTCATAAATTACAGTGGCATTTCTACACAAATAGTCTGCAAATATGTTCCTTCCATATGAATCTGAATGTACAGGTTGAACTACCTCAGATTATTGGATAGATTTTCTCTCCTCTATAGACTATGACTACAATGTAGAAGATTTATATATATAAGAAGTGGAGAATTGTTGTACCATAGCTATTTCCATCCTATTTTCTCACTATACAAGCATGGGTAGCATACCGACTTTTCATATCAAGTTCTAAACAATTTTTGTGTATTGTTGTTAAGAAATTACATGTATTTTCCATCATAAAATAATAATAAGTGAAACACATATATTTGTGGGTTGATGGTTATTTTATTTTCGAGAATTTTTGGAGTTTGAATTTTCCATATACATGTGATTCTAGCAATGATGTATGCAATTAGTAATTAGATTTTTCAAACACCAAACTATGCCACAATACCAAGCAATCCATCCAACCCATTACAGTGGTATCATAGCAATGTATCCTCCCAGCCTCAAGGGCTTGTTGTTCATGAGGTGAGGGGACAATAGGTATATCACCTACAGAAGTAGAAGACAAAGAGGGGAAAATTACATATTTAACGAAGAAGGAATAATAAGGGAGAACCAACTAGAGGTGGAACAAGATGAATTCGTGAGGGATAAAAATGATGATAGAGATATACAAATCCTAGAAGTATTGGCTACTAGGAAGAAGTAATTATCACAACTATTGGAACAATTGATTACCAGTAACTAGACAAATCAGAACCATGGGAGTAACAATGGTGCAAGGAGTTCCAATGTGAAAAATGGGAACAATGGTGAAGACATCCATACTGATATTCTTGCACCTAACCACACTAGCATTCCTGTTTAGGTGGGTGCTAGGACCAATAGTAGGACAATCCCCAAACCCCTTATGCCTCAGTTCTTTGGAAACCAACAAACAAAGAATCAAGGGAAGCAAGTTCTAGGTGAAACTTTTCAAGACTATTTGAGAGAGTATCAAGCTCTAGGTGATGAGTTTTAGGCAACCATGTCACTAAAATAATTCTACACAATCAAATACAGGAATAGACCAAGGGATCACAACACATGGAAACAAAACAAGGATCTCACACGGAAGCTGGGAAAGTGATCCATTACTTCCTTCAATGGGTCTAGAAAGAGAACATCTAGAGCATGGGTACAAAATCTAGATACACACTTCCATCTCAATCCTATGACAGAGGCCAAAGCGATTAAATTCTTTGATCTACACCTTGATGGATAATCCCATGAGTGGTGGTACCATGGGTTGGTAACTATGGGACATGATACTATCACCTCCTACTTTAAATTCACTCATAAGTTAATGGAGAGATTTTATAAGAAGGACCTTGAGATACATTTCAGGGAGTTGGAAAAGATAAAGCATGAGGGAACACCAGATGCCTACATCACATAGTTTTAGAGGCTTGTAGTCACTGTGACAGATATCCCTGTGCCAAGATTGGTTATGTTATTTATTGAGGGTCTATCTGAACCACTTTGAAGTTGGGTGAAGGATTTCAAACTATATACATTACATGATGTTATCATCGGGACACAGGACATCGAGGGTGCAGTCCCAAAGACAAAGGCCTTCTCCAATCCATTCATTCCACAGAAAGGAAAATATAAGAAACCTCTAGTGAAATAAGGGATAGGTAAGGAGAGTTTAGATGAGGTGACTCATAATGAGTTGGGAAATAATAATCTTTTCTTCAGCTGCAAAGAACCTTGGGCATTGGGCCACAGATGCATGGGCAGAGCAAAGGTTCCGTACGTCAATGTGCATTCATATAGTGATGAGGAGAAAGAGGTTTCACTAGAGAAGGGATCAAGGAGGATCCTAGAATACTCACAGAGGTCCAGGAGAATCTATAATTCCCACAAGGGTCTAGAATGGTTCATAAATTCTTAAAATCCAATTATTCCAAATTCTCTTGAAAATTCCAGTAATGTGTATATCTCAGTGATAACTTTCCAACGATGCAAAAATTGCCTTGAACAGATTTTGTTTGAAAAAGTTATGATCAGTAAAAATTCAATTCAACCAGGTCAAAAGTCAAAGTCAAAGGGGTTTAAAGGGTGGTACGTGTCACCACTACAAGGGTGACACGTGGAACAACTATACAACCATTTGGAGATGACGTGGCCACACCCCAATGTGCCATGTGGCATGATTGTATGCTAATTGGGAATATGTGTTGGTAAGTGAGTCAGATAATCAACTGGCGACACATGGTAAGGGAAGACCAATGAGAGGCTGCCATGTGATGACCTCCCATTGGCCAATTCTGGTTAATTTTTTATCAAAATTATGGAGACGATAGGGGTCAAACTTGTGACCTCCATAATCCTTAACAAAGCCTCCATTACCATCACACCATATGAGTGGTTCTTAACCGTATGGGTATAACTTATATTTAATATTGAATAAAGTTTCATTTGGATGGGAATAGGGCCGAGGGCCTAGCCCTTGACCCATATTGCATGTTTGTATGTAATGTAATGTGACCAACGTAAATCCCGTGGGAGGAACTAATTGTTATGTACCATATATAGTATATGGTTATATGACCATATAACTATATACCACAACAAAACAAACCAACGCACATGTATGGAGGATTGAACACGGGATCTTTGGGTTATATTTTGGAGGCATAACCAACGTTATAATGGAGTAATTTGTTATGGGATTCCCATCGAACTATGGTTAAAGTGGACACCAAATTAGCGGAAGGTGTGGGTGTACCATTGGGACCACGCCCTATATATGTGCATGGACCATGAGGTCTACACACACACCGAGGTACACAAATTTCTATGCAATGGGTTAGATCGCAGGATGAGGAGCCTAGTGCGAGGGCCTTATAGGGATCAGGAAGCCTGTTGAGATTGTAAGATCCAATACTGTAAATGAACGCGGCGTGATACATTTCCGAGACATAATAAAATATCTAGAGCCAAATATTGTTGGACGTAGCCCAGGAGTGGGTGAACCATGGTAAAAATTGTGTTGTGTGACTGAATGTTATGTATTTTCTTTTTTTTAATGATTAAATGCTAGATAAATGAATGAAGGAACTAGTTAGATATGATGTTTCACATGCATGAGTAAGAGTGACTAATTAATTAATATGTTAGACTAAATAAATGAAGATCACAAGGTAAAACCATAGATCCCCACTTATTCTCAGGCTGCAAGCGCCTGAGTATTGCAACCACCCATAGAACTATCTCAGGCGAGACTACGCAGTGCACCCTGTGTACTGCGTTGCCTTCTGGTTTACTAGGGGGGCGATAGTTTTAGAGGGATTTTGTTGGAAGCTTGTTCAAACCTAAACCTAGGTCAATGTATGAAAATAAAGTAAGATCAGAGTAGACGAATTGATAAACTAACAAATGGTTCTATTGTCGGTTGGAACAAAATGGGATTGAGTGAATAAGATCTGATGAAGAAGCGTAAAACGAATGTCAGATCTGGTGACAAAATATTAAAATAATGAGAATATAAAAGGGGGACGTTGAGATTGTGGAAACCAACGAAGGCAAATATTGAGAGTTGGTTGAAAACAAAGGAGATGTATTTTGCGCAGAAAGATAACAGAAACACGAATTTAACACCGCGCAAATATCTGTACAAGTACGTATTCAACGACTTGCATGAAGTATTCTTCTGTGATTTCCCACATGTGTTGCACGAGTGGATATTTATGTTGAAATACAACCATCCTACAAACAATATCATATAGCTAGAGTGGAATCCTATGGAGATTGCGTAGTTACAACAAGTTGACAATAAATTTACACACACAATAGATTTCTGGTTAGACAACATTGTTGCAGGATTTATCATAGAATTTGCAGTAAATACTGCGAAGTCTTATAGCATAACAGAGCAAGAGTTCTTGAAGGGACCTCGACGTAGGTATATAAGATCTCTATATAATTCCATTAAGATGTTACTATATAACAAAGGTGTAATGACAATGGCCTTAGACAACTAAACTTCCCTGCGTACATGGGGGAAGGGGGGAATCACTGACAAGAGACAAAGAAATGGAGAAAGAAATGTATAGAGGAAAGAAATAAGAGGCCTTGGATCCAATCATGATGGAGGAAGAATAGATCAAGAAGATCATGGCAACATCTAGAAGAACGCATAGTGGAGTACCCTACCAATATAAGATAAACAACAAGAAGAGAGCCATAGCTGTGAGGGAAGGATTGGAAAGTGATGAAGAAGAGGTAGAGGATCTCTGGCTTGTGGAGCAGATTGAGGAAATCCTATGCATGACATATGAAAGGAAGAAAAGAGGTCCAAGAGCAGGAACAAAAGGAAGCACTCCTATCCATATCAGTGTTAGTGTGGAACCCATAAACCCATGTGCGACTAATACACCAATAAGAACACCACGATTTAGAAAATCGAATTTCGGGGGAAGGAAGACAACAAGAAGTACATCTAACCAAGGAGAAACAACTGGAGGAGCCATTACAGGAAATGGTAGCCAAGTATCTACACCGTGCGAAGGTAGTATTTCAACATTTAGGATGGAAGGACATGATCCCACCATCAGATTACCATAATTCAAGGGAGAGGTGTCGGAGGACCCTGAGAAGCACTTGTTCATTTGTGAAAAGATATGGGAATAGAAACAGATCATAGATGAGGACACTAAACTTGCTCAACTATCCATCATGCTAAGAGATTGCACATTGGATTGGTACATGAGCTTAGCTGCAAATAGTCCACCAGGAACAACCAGAATGATTGTGGATATCAAGAACCTGCTGATAAATTAATTCAAGAAGCCTAGTTTAGAGGATCAATACATGAATGGGATGGTAGAGATTAGACAGAAACTAAGAGAATATTTGTGGGATATTGACCATATATTCAAATGATTGAAGGGAAAGCTAAAGTATGTCATGACAAATATGAAACATAGGCATATGTTTGTCAATTCACTGCTACCGCATTTGAAATACCCTTTGAGACAACATAATTTTTAGACTTGGGTAGAGGTGCTACAGGAATCCCTACAACTGGAAGAGAACCAATATCAGAAGATAGATCCATCCATAGAGGAGATGAAGGAGGATCTGAAGAACTTAGCATTTCAACTAAACCAAAACAGGGGCAAGGACAAAAGAGAAGTTGTTTTGTATACCACATGTAAGACAAAGGGACACCACAAGAAAGAATGCCCAACATTCGCGCAGTACATGGAAACACTATTCCCAAACCCTTTTCCATCAGGAAGACTATGGTGTGAGATTTGTAAGACACAGGGGCATGATCCATATCACTACCCAATGATGCAGAAATACCAGACAGTGCCTAAGAGTTCATATTGCAACTTTTGCAAGTCAGTAGGCCATGATGACAAAGATTGCAGGAGAATGGAGCTGATGAGGGAACGAACATCAGATACCTATAAGGCATAGGAAGAGATGATGAAAGGGAAATTTTCACCACATTTTAACCAAGTACCAACCCCATATAACATTGCGCCACAACAATATAACATTGTGCATCCATAGTACAATACCACACAACCATAGTATAATCACGTGAAGTATAACTAGGCACCCCAATACAACGCACTGCGAGGAGATCGAGCTAGCTACAGAGGTGGAGGATGAGGTAGAGGAGGATTTGGAAGAGGTAGAGGATCGGTGGTACTCCACAACTATCAACAACCAGGATATTATGCAAGAGAATGTCCACTTCCACCTACTACATGTATGTATTGTCGCGCATCAGATTATGACATAGAAGATTGTTCGACACTATTGGGGAAGATCTAGGAAAATAGAAATCAGAACAATCAGAATGTTCAGTGGATTTCTGCAGAAGCAGGGGATGAAAAAATAAATATCAACATAGTTACGTGCGGAGGAGATAAGACAGGAAATGATGTAGTAAGACAAGATCCAACACAACACCAATGGGTGAAGAAGAATGTTGGACCACATAAGAAGTTTGATGCGCATAACGAAAAGGGTATATTTAAACCAGCCACACAAGAATTATTGAAGCTAGACATTGAATTTGAAGTTATGATAGAAGATCAACAAAAAAATAGACAGATAGTGAAATAACTATTGTCATGCTACCATGTGCAGGAAGAAGCACTGGATGAAGAGGACTCGCACAACATTCAGATTACATAATTTGAAGGTGAAAGAGAGGTGGAAGGTCCACCTCTGGAATCAAAATTTGTTTCCATGCCGATCAAGGTGAAAAAATTCAACATTGGGACAACTGAGAATCCCAAAATGGCCAACATTGGAGACAACTGGGATGAGCAAACAGTAGAAAGAATAACAGAGTTACTGCATGCGTACAATGAACTATTCCCAAAAACCTTTACAGAGATGAAAGGAATAGTAGGAGAGATAGGAGAGATGAATATACCTCTCAAATATAAATCTATATTAGTCAGAAAATGATCATATAGACTAAACCCAATATATAAGAAGAAAGTAAAAGAATAAATTGACAAGATGTTGGAGGATGGAATCATAGAACCGGTGGAAGAATTTGAATGTGTAAGCCCTATGGTAGTTCAAGAGAAGAAGCAAGGAGGGATAAGGATATGTGTCGACCTGAGGAAGTTGAATGATGCTTGACTTCATGACCCTTTCCCTACCCCTTTCACAGATGAGGTATTGGAGAATGTAGGAGGCCAGGAAGCATACTCATTCACAGATGGATTCTCAGGCTACCATCAGATCAAGATAGCTCCATAAGATAGGTAAAAGATCACTTTTTCCGTAGAATGAGGATCCTACCAATACACATTCATGCCTTTTGGGTTGAAGAATGCACCAATAATATTCTCAAGTGTAGTCATAGCTACATTCAAAGAATTCATCCACCAGTTTTTAGAGGTATATCCAGATGACTGGACAGTCTACATTATGTTGAAAGACCATGTAGAGGTGTTAAGGCTGATGTTGGAAATATGCAGGTAGTGTCAGATATCATTAAATATCAAGAAGTGAATCTTTGGGACACCTTTTGGGATACTATTGGCCCATATAGTGTGCAAACAAGGCTTGCTAGTAGATCCTGCCAAGATTGCTGTGATTGTCAATTTACCACCACCGAAATCAATACGTCAGTTGAGAGAAATGACACAGGATACTACAGAAATTTCATAAAAGGGTATGCACAGATCATTGCGCCAATGGAGAAACTGTTGAGGAAAGATAGTAAATTTTAGTGGAATGAGGACTGTCAACAAGGATTGGACACTCTAAAAGAGAAGATGGTAACAACACCAATACTAGTATTCATAGATTGGGAAAATACATTTCATGTGCATGTAGATGCATCAACTATAGAACTTGGAGCTATTCTGGCACAACCAAGATCAGGATAATTGGACCATCCTATAGCATTTGCTAGCAGAAAGATGTAAGAGTCAGAGAAAAATTACAATACCATAGAAAGAGAAGGCCTAGCTATGGTCTATGCACTCCAAAAGTTCAGACATTACTTACTAGGAAAAAAATTCAATATGTTTACAGATCATTCTTCCCTTAACACTAGTACATTTGGGTCAAATTCTAACGGTGCATTTGACGCAATTGCCACTTTATATTGTGGGGAGAATGAAAAACATCGGACCCCCTCAAACTTCATTTCACATGACGTCACTTTTTTGATGCCATAGCTATCGTATCTATTGCGACGTTTCATGCAGACACGTGTCATCTCGGATTTGACTGTCCAAACCCCATATAGTCGTCACTACAGTGATGTCATAGACATCGAAATTCTGACGTCCCATTTCATCGGTCTCCACTACGTGTGTGCTATCGGAGTGACATTGCTAGACATCGTAATAACGACATAGGGTAACGTCTTTGTTGAGCCTTGCTATGGATTAAGAAAGAAAGAGAAGAAAAAGGAAAAGAAAAGATGAAGTGTGAACTACACGGAAGGCACATTGAATGAGATTGGGTTGAAGTGGTTAAAGAAGAAGAAAAGAAGGAGTGAAGCAAGGGAAAGCTAGCCGTTGAATGAGGAGATTGAGGATGACAGATCATCAAGGAAGATAGATCATGGACAACTCAACAAGAGGAAAAATCCACCAATGGATGCTTTGGAGCACCTCGCGGAAAAGATGGAAAGATAGGTTGGCAAAGCTTGGGAAGTACGACTCAAGTTGACCTAGGGTTTTAGACACTTAGGGTTTTGGATCTAGGGTTTTGACACCTAGAATTTTTCATGTAATGTATAAATAAAGGTCTAAAGGACCTAGGATGGGTTGGTGCTAAGTTGGTTGAGATTTCATTGTTATTGTGTGAGTGAGTGATTATTCATGTGTGAGAGAGATGTGATCTATGTCAGAGCCTTCTGTATTGTAATATCTTCAGCTGGGTGCAAAGTTCAACCCTGCAACTATGTGCACAGGGAGGGGAGAGAAAGAGAGAGAGAAGGGAAGATAGATCTACAAGCTAAGAGCGCATATAGAACTGTATGTTTTCCTATAATATCAAGAAACGCAGTTCTGTGGATGTAGCCCTAGGGAGAGGGTGAACCACGTATTTCTTGTTTTCCTGTGGGATTGATGTTGTGTTATTTTACCTTCTGTTATTTTTTTATTACATCATAGTTTTAGATATGAGATATAACTGTGCAAAGTGGGTTAAGTTGGTAATTGATATCTAATTGCTGTGTTTCTATTGTTTTAGATCCACTTTGTATTTCCTCTGGTTGTAGACACCTGTGTCCTGAAACCCCCTATTTCTACTTCAGGTGAGATTGCATCTGCTTCGCAGGTGTTTTCGAAAGGGCCAGTAGTTAGGGCTTGCTGGCGTGCTGTTAGAGATGAACCCTGGGTTTTCCCCTGTGCCAACAAATGGATACGTTGTCAGGACTGGGATATTCTTGAGGGAATGTCAAGGTGGTTTCCATCGAAGACAAAGATTCAAAAGTGGATAGAATAACGAGAAAAGGACTTCGCTAAGGCTCATAATAAGAAACCTAATATTAGCACAGAAGACTGGTTGAGAAGGTATATCTTTACTGATATACACGATATTTTCTTTGGAGGAATTCATAAGGAGCTATACAAGTGGTTAGCCAGATTAGCAGATACCCAGTTTGAGATCATATTTAGACCACCTATGGTTTGGACATCGATGTTGATCAAGAAGTTCAAGAGAGTTTATAACGCCATGTCAAGAGCAGTAGATCACTGGGTCGATAGTACTATTGGAGGGTACATCATCGAGTTTGCTATTAATAGAGTAGAGTCATATAGCCAAGCAAAGAGATATTTCTTTAAGGGACCTAGAGGAAAATTTTTACACTTTTTGAATTTGAATATCAAGATGCTATTGCATGAGAAGAACATATTGAAGATACAATAGTTATTTAGATCTAAAGGCTAATGTTCAAGAATTCAGACATCGACAGTGACACAGAGGTTGGACAGACGTGTAGTGGGAGATCATTTAGAGAAGTTCGTCTGGTGAACTTGTTTGAGTAGAATCATGAGCCACTGGCACATGACGAAGGGTTCTACAGTGGAGAAGAAGAATATTTGTTGAACAAGGAACATTCAAAGTCCTCCAGGGAAGAGGACGAATAGACTGAAGAACCTCGCCGAGAAGAATCATAAACTTCAGGAATTGCGTAAACTATTGAAGTAAGTACTATCACTCCTCCTATTGTTTTAGCAATATTAAGTAACCAGAGCAACCTAAGTTATCAGAGCAATCAGAGCAATGGTACAAGTGGTTCAGTGCATACTCAGTCAAGAAATCTAGGAAGATCTATGGAAGATGAGATGAGGTTACCCACCTTTAGGGGAGATGGATTTGAAGATCCAGATCAACATTGGTTCTTATGTGAATATGTGTGGAGTATTAAGAATATCACTGATGAAAAAGTTAAGAGAGATTAGTTTAGTACTACCCTAAGAGACCACGCACTGAGCTGGTACATGAAATGTTTCCCAGGAGTTTCTCAACTGAAACCGTTGAATTCCATTAAGACTGAGTTGATCACCAAATTCAAGAAACCCAAGTCGGAGTCACAATGCATTACAGAGCTGAAAGAAATCAAGCAAAGAGTAGCTGAACCTATGTGGGAGTTTGATCAGAGGTTTAAGACCTTGACAGGCCACTTGAGTTTTTAGATTCCAGACAAACAAAATAAAAAATGGTTCATTGCTTCCTTCTTACCACACATGAAAGTCCCTCTGATGCAACAGAAGATCGCTTCATAGGATGAGGTGTTGGAGATCGCTATGAAACTAGAATCATCCCCTATGGGAGAATCCAGCTCAGGTATGAGTCAAATTTTGGGTCAGCTAACTAGATTATCTCTGTAGGTCGAAGATATGAAGAAAGACAAGATAAAATATAAAAGATAAGACATTTGGTGTATTAGGTGAAAATTAGAGGGCCATGATAAGGAGCACTGTCCCATATTTCATGAGTACTTGGCCTCTGGAGCCCCGAGCCCTTTGACACAGGTTACTCTACCTTGGTGCGAGGTATGTAGAAATAGACATCGCCCTGGTGAATGCTACTACATACAAAAATATGTTCAGATACCTACACATATTTACTGCACATTCTGTATATCTGTGGGGCACTATGAGAAATAATGTAGGGCTTACGATCTCTTGCATGAAAGATCAAGAGACACATATCAAATTCAAGGCGAAGTACAACAGGAAGGAAATGCTACGTAGTTTAATTCCCCAGGAAGAGGAAAATTCAACCCTCATGGTGGATTCAGAGGACGAGGACGAGGAGGAGTCATGGGTTGATTTTGAGGTCAGATCATTTGTTATAACTGTGCACAACCAGGTCACTTGGAAAGGGATTGTCAGAACCCTTGTACAACTTGCAGTTACTACAACTCATTTGAACATGTCATAGAATATTGTTCCGCATTGTTAGCTAAACTTCATGAGAGATGAGGAGGAAACCAATAAGTACAACCAATCTCAGCAGAACCTCACAGAGTGGATCCTAGAGTCGCTGTTATCACTAGAGGAGGCACTTCTACAGGAGAAGACAGAGTGACCCCAGGGAAGGCCACAGAAGAATCAAGGGTCAGAAGAGCTATAGAGAAGACTCAAGAGTTTGATCCAAGAAAAGAGAAAAAAACATTTGAAGAGGTAAGAAAAGAATTCAAAAGAAATCAGGCTTCGTCATAAAAAACACAACCAGAAGTGAGAGAATGTGGGATGCCTCCAGCATTTGATCAGTCTACTTCACCTAGAGAAGGAAAAGAGGTAAGAAATATTATGGAATTCTTATGCACTTACATTAATTTGATAAAGGATGAAAGAGCTGTACAAGAGCTACAAAATTTGATTGGAAAGTATGAGTTAGGGAAGGTAGATCCCTTACTAAATAGGGAAGTACATCACGTATCCAGAAAGAGAAGGAAAAATAAGGAACTACACCTGAATGCTTAGATTGGGGACTATGATATAGATTATGTGGTCCTCGACTTAGGGTCGAAAGTCAATGTCATGACGAAGCAGACCTCGACACTGATGGGAAAACCTAAGTTGATCTATTCCCCTATCAGGCTTAGGATGGATAATCAGCATGCAGTAACCCCCTTTGGAAGGCTGGAGCGTGTCCCTATGGACATCGATGGGGTAAGGACATTTGTGGATTTCAAGGTGATTGAATTATTTGACGATAATTGTCCTTATCTTGTGCTGTTAGGAATTGACCGGGCTTTCAATAATTCTACTGTGGTCGACTTAAAGAAAAGAAGAATGACATTTGAAGGTGATGGCCTTAGGGTCATTGCACCTCTGGATCCTGATGAAGGTCGCAGATACACAGAGCCCATAAGAGAAGAAGACCATGCATATGAGCTAGAGAATATATATAAATTGATAGCAAGACAGCATGATTACATTAATCATACAATAGATGGGAACTTAAGTCGAAGAAGTGAAAACACATGCTCATCAGACTAAGAAGAAGCACTAGATAAATGACAGAACAAAATGTATAAATCTTTTGCGCGAAGATGTGCTAGATTGACCAGGGAAGTTCGCTGGATTGACACAAAAGTAAACAATTTTCCCACATTTGATGGTTTAAATAATTTAGAAACATTCGTATTAGAATTTGAAGAAATTGTACCAGTACAACAATGACCGTTAAAACTGGATGAATATTTAAAAGCAACTCCAACAAGATGGTGGGGAACACCTAAGAAGAACATCATGGACTGGGTGCAATGTCACACTTTGATGACCGTGTGATTCTCAGATCAAGTAGAAGGGTGTCAAGTTAGATACATAGGTTAAATTTGTCCGAAGGACCATGTGTGAAGTTGTGAGGAGGCCTGGAGCAACATTCCTCAAGAGCAGTGGGTGCACAAGTTCATTAACACTTTGGATACAACACCTATCAATTGGTATATACAAGCGGAACCGTGCTTCACTACTGCAGATTGGCAAGGTATGACTTAGAACTTCATATTTACATTTTTATTTGAAATTTAGTACCCTACAGTAGATCAATATTTGCAAGTTGTGAGACATAAAGTATTTGAGGAGGCACCTAACCTTCCTCTAGAGCAAGAAGAGGATGAATGGACTACACCTATTCAAAAATTACAGGGTTGTTACAATATCAATGCTGATGAATATGATGATCCTAGGAATGTGAAAATCACATAAACAAAAGGAAAAAGAGACGTAGAAGGACCAGGAGTCGAGATACCTTTTATTGGAAAGCCAATGAAAATCAAGAAAGTTAACATTGGAATAGAGCAAGCACCTAAGCTCGCAAATGTTGGAGATTATTGGGATGATGCCACTATTGACAAGATCATAGAACTACTGCATGAGTATCAGGAGTTGTTTCCAACCAAGTTCACTAAAATGAAGGGCATTAAAGGGCTGATGGGAGAGATGAAGATTCCATTGAAACCAGATGTAAGGCCAGTCAAGAAGAGACCTTATAGACTGATTCCCAAATATAAGAAGAAAGTCAAGATTGAATTAGACATAATGTTGGAAGTAGGAATCATAGAACCTGTTGAAGTGTCAGAAAAGGATTATCCCTATGGTGGTTCAAGATAAGAAAACAAGAGAGATCATAATTTGTGTAGACTTGAGGAAACTGAATGATGCATGTTTACATGATCCATTCCCTACATTGTTTACTAACAAAGTGTTAGATAATGTGGGAGGACATGAAGTCTACTCCTTCACAGATGGATTTTCAGGTTATCACCAGTTCAGGATTTCCAATGAAGATCACCATAAGACCACATTTTCAATAGAATGGGGATCCTATCAGTACATAGTGATGCCTTTCGAACTAAAGAATGCACCAACCATATTTTCTAGGGTGGTGGTCGAAGCATTCAAGGAACTTATACATAAATTTCTGGAAGCATATTTTGATGATTGGACTATTTTTAGCTTATTTCAAAAACATATTGAATGTTTAAGACTAATGTTGGATAAGTGCAGGCAATGTCAGATTTCCCTAAACTTGAATAAGTGCATCTTCTTTTCACACTTTAGTGTGCTTCTAGGCCATATTGTATGTAAGCAGGGTTGGTGGTAGATCCATCCAATATTTCCATTATTGTTGATTTACCCCCTCCTACTTCAGTAAGATAGTTGTGCACTATGTTGGGGCATATTGGATACTACATAAAGTTCATTAATGGATATGCACAGATTAAAACACCCATGGAGAAGTTGTTGAAGAAAGATTGTTAGTTTCAATGGAAAAAAGAATGCCAACAAAGCTTCAACACACTGAAACCGAAAATGGTCATTGCGCCTATTCTGGTTTTTCCAGATTGGAGTAAGGAATTTCACATGCACATCGATGCATCCTCTATTGCATTGGGAGTAGTGTTAGCACATCTAGGATCAAGAGATATTTACCACCCGTTAGCCTTTGCTAGCCGGAAGCTTTCAATAGCTGAGATAAATTACACTACCACTGAGAGAGAAGGTTTAGCCATGGTGTATGTGCTGCAAAAATTTCGGCACTACTTATTGGGAGGACACTTTAATATGTTCACTGAACACTTTGCATTGAAATACCTAGTCAACAAGACAATGTTGGGGGGAAGAATATGTATATGTCTTATGTTATTCTAGGAATACTATTTTGAAATTGTGGTCAAGCAAGGGAGAATGAATAAGGGACCTGACCACTTGTCTAGGTTAGAAAATGGAGAGGAAACTACTAGTATGGAGGATACACTACCAGATGCACAATTGCTGGCCATCATAAAGGTCGATGATCACTTCACTGAGAAATTCCAGTTCCTATCAACGAGAATGGCACCTCATGAATATACAATCATTTAAAAGAAAGAGTCGGTAGTTCGCGTGGAAGATTTTTCACTTATAGTTGGGAAACTATATAAGATGGGACTTGATGAGATTTTAAGGAGATGTGTTATGGAGGCAGAAAGACCATTGATTCTGGCAGAAGCATATGAAGACATCGCATGAGGACACTATGCAGGGAAAGCAACAATGTAGAAGGTTCTTAGAGCTGGCCTTTGGTGGCCTACGTTACATAAGGATGTTAAGGAATATTATAAAGCCTGCAATGTATGCCAAAGAGTTGGGAAGCCTTATAGAAGAGATGATATGTTGTTAGCCCCTTAGCTAACCTTACAGGAATTTGATAAATGGGCCATTGATTTCATGGGACCTATCAACCCACCAGGAAAGTGCACAGGAGCCAGATACATCATCACCGCGACATAGTATTTGACAAGATGGGCAGAAGCAAGAGTAGTTAAGGATTGTAGTGAAGATACAACTATGAGATTCATATTTGATGATATCATAACCAGGTTTGGATGCCCAAATATCCCTATGAGTGATCAAGGCACACATTTTATTAACAAGAATATTGAAGTCTTGACTCAAGAATTTAAAGTTCACCATCATAAGAGCACCCCATACCATCCAAGGGAAAATCGTATAGTCGAATCCTTCAATAATATCTTGGAGACAACACCGATGAAGATTTGCAGTGTAAACAAAGATGATTGGTATTTGAGAGTACCAATAGTGTTATGGGCCTATAGAACCACTTGCAAGAAGTTGACAATGCAGACTCCCTTTAAGTTGGTATATGGTCTAGAAGTAGTTGTACCTATGGAATACTTGGTTCCTAGCTTAAGAATTGCAATCTTTACAGATATGGATGAAACTGATGTTGTTCAAGAGAGGCTCATGTAGTTGGTGGAATTGGAGGAAGACATATTTATTGCAGGATTTCATCAACATGTACAGGAGGAATGAGAGAAGGCCTACCATGACAGACATATCAAGAATAAGGCCTTTAATCAAGGAGATCTGCTATTGGTTTATGAAAACAAGTTCATGAAACATCCAGGGAAGTTCAGGACACATTGGCTTGGGCCATATGAGGTTTCCTCTATTATAGAAGAGGAGCTACATAGTTGAAGACTTTTAAGGGAGAATGGAAAGAAGGTTTGGTAAATGGGAGCCGATTGAAATTGTATTATGACAACAAGCTTCCTCGCAGATCTTAGTAAAAGTATAAGGAGAAGGGTCTAGGTACCAGGTGTAGTTGAAACTGGGTACTAGACAAAGAAAGGACAATATGCACAAGGAAGAGAGGAAAAAAATAGAAAGCACAGGCTGCGCTACACAATTTGAAGTCAGAGTAAAACAAAAGATTCAGAGCTACAATGCCTCGGGATGAGTCACAGGTGAGTGTTGGGGGCCTGTTGGGCCTGGGTACGGATTAATAAAGAAAGCAAAGAAAAAGGAAAAGAAAAGATGAAGTGCAAACTGCGCGGAAGGCACATTGACTAAGATTGGGTCGAAGTGGTTAAAGATGCAGAAAAGAAGGAGAAAATCAAGTGAAAGCTAGCCGTTGAATGAGGAGATCGAGGATGACAGATCATCAAGGAGGATAGATCATGGACAACTCAACAAGAGAAAAAATCCACCAATGGATTGTTTGGAGCACCTCATGGAAAAGATGGAAAGACAAGCTAACGAAGCCTGGTAAGTACAAGTCAAGTTGACCTAGGGTTTTATACACCTAGGGTTTTGACACCTAGAATTTGTCATGTAATGTATAAATACAGGTCTAAAGGACCTGGGATGGGTTGTTGCTAAGTTGGTTGAGAGTTCATTGTTATTTTGTGAGTGAGTGACTATTCCTATGTGAGAGAGAAGTGTTGTGTGTGAGAGCCTTCTGTATTATAAGATCTTCAACTGAGTGCGAAGATCAAGCCTACAGCTAGGTGCGCAGGGAGGGGAGAGAAAGAGAGAGAGAAGGGAAGAGATATATGCAAGCTAAGAGTGCATATATAAATGCATGTTTTCCTATAATATCAAGAAACACAGTTTTATGGACGTATCCCTAGGGAGAGGGTGAACCACATATATCTTCTTGTTCTATGGGATTGGTGTTGTGTTGTTTTACCTTTGTTATTCTGTTATTGCATCATAGTGTTAGATCTGAGATATGACTGTGCGAAGTGGGTTAAGTTGGTAATTGATATCTAGCTACTGTGTTTCTATTTTTCTAGATCCACTTTGTATTTCCTCTGGTTTTAGACACTTGTGTCCTGCAACCCCCTATTGCTACTTCAGGTGAGACTACATCTTCTTCGCAGGTGTTTCCGAAAGGGACAATAGTTAGGGCTTGTTGGTGCATTGTTAGAGCTGAACACTGGGTCTACCCCTGTGCCAATAGTCTCTCAACCGATGACAACTTATTCATCTATGATGTGTTTGCTATGGGAGCAATGTTCCTAGATGTTGTAAGACCGACGTAGGGTCATGACTCTCAACTAACGATAAGTTATCATCTCCGATGTGTTTTCTATAGGAGAGACATTCCAAGACGTCGTAAGACTGACGTAGGGTCATGTCGCTCAACCGACAGTAATTTATCATCTCCGATGTGTTTTCTATAGGAGAGACGTTCCAAGACGTCGCAATAGCGATGACATGTAAGTATTTAAAAAAAAATGTCAATTTCATTTATACAAGACCATTTCCCATGACAACATTACATTCAAATCCAATTTTTATTCCATAACCATGGCTCTAAAGGATCTTTTTTGATAACATTCATAACATTATTCACTTGTCAAAAGGATAACCTTTAATAGCATTCATAACATTATTCATTAATGCTTATCCATGTTTTCTCTAAATGCTCATTCTGCTTGACAATTAGAAGGTAGATGTCACCTTGACTCTCCTCTATTCTAGAGTCATACATTTATTTTGTTGTATGTAAAGGGAATAACCATGGACGGAAGATGTTGCATGCATTATGTTTGATTATGGTGTTGGAATAATTTATTTGGTTCTTAGCAAGGCTCATGCCATTGACATTTTGAGGAGCCCCACCAAGTCACCATGGAGTAAGTGCTTGCTACATTTAATTCCAAACAATGGTTTACTAATGTATTTGAACCAACAATAATTGCTTTACATTTGTACAGGACCATTGCCAACAACAACATTAAATTCAAATCCTATTTTTATTGGATAACCATGTATCTAATTACCTTTTTCCAGAGCTAATTAATCCATAAATGTGGGCATCACACTAACCATGATGATTGAGTTGGGTTTTATTCCTAGCATAACCTACATTTCATTGAATAATGTTGTGATTTCATGGGAATGGTGAGTCTAGGAATAACCAATATGTTTTCATTCCATGGATATGCTTACCTTTTTCCAGAGCTAATAAATATGCACATGTAGATAGAACACCAACCATGGTGATTGAGTTGGATTTTATGCCCAGGACTTGTGTTTTGTTGAAGAATATCAAGGCTTCATCAAGACCTAATGATTGCATTCCAATCAAAGAATGATAAGGCTTCACGACGATGGAGAATATGCGAATAACCAAGAATGATTACGACAACATATTGTTTAGGTATTATTTTGAACAATTAGTGGGAAATGCTAAACCCCCACATGCACTTCTTACTTTTTTCTAGAGCCAAATTCCATAATAAATGCACTTCTTATTTCTTAACCATGGATGTAAGATTACATGAATATCAATTTAGATAATATATAGTATAACAATTTTTATTCTCGTGTTGGAACCTTATATTTGGTTTATAGAAAGGCTCGTGTCATTGACAAGTCTAGGAACCCTCACCAAGTTACTGACTAAATATTTTTCGCATTTAATTTTTAACAAGTGTTTATTAATTCTATCCCAACCGACAATGATTGAATTACATTTCTACATTACAATTTCCCACAATAATATTACATGCAAATCCAATTTGGATTGCATAACCATATATCTACTTACCTTGGTCTAGAGCCAATAACATGTAGATAAAACATTGTGTTGGATCATTTTTTCATTGATGCCAATTGTTTGATTGATTGATGTCAAGTGATTGATTGATGCCAAAGGATTGATTGATTTATTATTGATGTAATGTAATATGTATTGTCCTTGATGAGAATGCATATATGAATATGGATCAATGAGTTGTCATTGATATGATGAAGATGGATCAATGAGTTGTCATTGATACATGATGAATATGGATCGA
>JZKD02S1653766.1:714312-725627 GCA_000966675.3 Picea glauca | reverse complement strand
TAATAACCCTAGAAGACTTGTCGGCTCAAGAAGATAATTTATATTAGGTTATTAGCCTCCAAGAGAAGAAGTCAGCCATAAATAATAATATATACTGAACAGACAGATACCCAGAATGAGAAGTCAACCTAGGTAGTTAGCCAAAATTAGTATAAATACAGGAGGCCAGTTCTCATTCTGGAAGGCAGTCTCAAAATTGTAGAGAAACACTTGTGCGCATTGCAGTGCCTAGTTTTGTGCACAGGTTTGAGGAAAGAGGTTGGTGCAGCTGCTGCAACTAGCAATTATGTTTTGGCTTGGAATATCTCTTGGCTAGGGTTTGGACTGTCTGATCAGCTCTTGTTGGTGCGTTATCCTTGGGGAATGTTGCGCTACCCTTTGTTTGGCTATCTAGCCTAGGGTTTTCTTTCAGAGTGATTCTCTGTCAAGGTTAAGGTGCTTGGAGGGTGGCTTCGGCCTATGGTTGGGTGACAATAAAGATATTGTCAATGGTAAAAAGAGCACATCCATTATATTCTAACATTGTGAACATACTGTGTAAGGCTTTGTGATAATAAGGAGTTGGCTCTGTGCCTTGACCTGATTTTGGGAAGGAGGATCTAGTGATCCAGAGGCTTTGTGGAGTTGCACTCTATGGATTTATGCGCAGGAGCTGAAGAATGTAGAAAGATTGAAGATTAATAAAGAATAGAAGAAGAAGTTGGTGGACGTAGCCCCACACTGGGGTGAACCACGTATATCATGTGTTCTGATGTGCTTTGTGCAATAATGCTCATGTTGTTTATGTGTTTATATACTTAGTGCACTAATCTTGATGTATGATAGATAGATCTGTGGATGCTTAGTGATTTATGATATTTGATTGTTAGAATTGAGTAAATGCTATGTGCTAGGTGATCGAAAGTACTTGATCTTGGTTGCTACTGCGCTGATCTGTAATTAGGGTTTAATATGCAATGTGAACAATACCTATGAACTAATGCATATTGATTGGCTAAGTGCTTTGTTAAGTGTTGTAATCACAGATTTGTGTCCCAACTAGGTTGTAGACACCTAAGTCCTATAAACCCCCCTGCCTCTACCTCGGGTGAGACTTCATTTTCTTCACAGGTGTTGGTGAAAGGGCTGGTAGTTAGGGTTTTGTTGGTGCGTTGCTGAAGCGTTGAACCCTGGGTATGCCCCTGTGCCAACAAATGGTTCCATTATCGGTACAAGAACATATGAAGCTTCTTACTACCGTTGATAAGATGAAGAGCTCGCAGGAGAAACGACCAGTCCAACAACAGGTTACTGTTATCCAGAGCAAGGTTATGGAAGTGACACATAGACTCCAACTGGTACAGGATGAAGCTTGCATGCCTTTTGAAGAAGTTGAAGGACAAGGGTCACATCTAGACCAACTAGTTGCGACAATGGAATAGTACCTGGAAGGGCCTGTCACTGTGCAAGTCATTCAAAAGTTCGCCAAGTAGGAGGCTCTAGTGAAGAAGCGAGTCAAGGCATCTCGAGCTAAGCTTGAGGCCTTCGAAGTATCCCTGCCTAGATCTGGGTGATTTGGGATGAGTCACAGGTGAGTGTTTGGGGCATGTTGTCCCTTGACCAAGTTTTGAAGAAACATTGGTCATGTTTGACCATTTTTGGGACTTCGATAGGATCGTCAATGATGGAACGCCCAGGCGGAGCTAAGATCGCGAGATCTCACCTATTTTGCGAACTTTTTGGGATTTTAGGTTTATGTAATGGGTATGGGATGTTGGCCCATGGGTTTACCCATGTTTAGTCCTTTTTGTAATGTATAAATAAGTAGATAAGACTTAGAGCAAAGCCCATCTAAGTTGGCTTCATGCAAGAATATGTAAAAGGTGTTAGCTAAGTGTTGTATTGAGTTGTTCTGACTCAATGCAAGTAATTGTAAGAGACTTTGTGCACATACTGTGTAAGGCTTTGTGCCAATAAGGAGTTGGCTTTGTGCCTTGATTTGATTTTGGGAAGGAGGATCTAGTGGGCTGCATGCAGATCTCCTATCCTCTGCGGAGTTGTGCTCTGTGGCTTTGTGTGCAGGAGCCGAAGAATGTATAAATATTGAATATTAATAAAGAAGAGAAGAAGAAGTTGGTGGATGTAGCCCCACACTGGGGTGAACCATGTATATCATGTGTTCTGATGTGCTTTGTGCAATATTACTCATGTTGTTTATGTGTTTATCTTCTTAGTGCACTGATCTTTATGTATGATAGATAGATCTGTGGATTCTTAGTGATTTATGATATTTAATTGTTAGATCTGAGTAAATTCTATGTGCTATGTGATCAAAAGTATTTGATCTTGGTTGCTACTGCACTGATCTGTAATTAGGGTTTAATGTGCGATGTGAACATGACTTATGAACTAACACATATTTATTGTCTAAGTGCTCTGTTAAGTGTTGTAATCGCATATCTGTGTCCCAGCTAGGTTGTAGACACCTGAGTCCTGCAACCTCCCTTGCCTCTACCTCGGGTGAGACTTCATATTCTTTGCAGGTGTTGCCGAAAGGGCAAGTAGTCAGGGTTTTGTTGGTGCATTTCTAAAGCATTGAACCCTAGGTCTGTCCCTGTGTCCACAATGATCTACAAAATAGGGCCTCTAATGATAATTTATAGGTCTTCTTCCTTCGATTCTGTGCCTGCATCAACTGTGCTTTACACTCTTTAAAATTTGGCTTCCACCTCTCCTCTTGAACTAAATATGTTAAGAAGCATTTTCCCACCAGTTTCTCAATAACTTTCTAATGGCTCTCCTTTATGATCCCAATATAAAATAGCTCATATTTATGTCTCCATCCAGGTAGGTCAGGTTTTAGTTGGATACATGCATATGTATTCACCATGATGTCATCCAATACAATATTGATTATTTGATGAAATATATTCATACATTCTTTTGAATAAGCATTTTCCTTGTCCATTTATGACTATTTTGAGTCAATGGATCCTAATAAGGAATTTAGAGGGTCATTGCTTGGAACCCTAGACCCATTTCTTTCCAATTTTATCTTTAGCTTATGATTTTACAACCTCAATTTTATGTTATCCTTTAATAAATCTTGGTAACTAGCGCTATAGAAATGAAGTTATTTAGTGGCCATTCAAGACTTGGACTTTCCTATGCTACCTTTGATTATCCTTCTTTTTCTCAATCCAACATGCTTTGGGTGTGGATTAGGTTTAGGAGAATGTAAATATCCATCAATTTCATCATCAAATTGATCTTTTATGGTGGAGAGAAAGGTCTAGAAGGATGTAAGACTTCTAATTCATGATCATCAACTTTCACCTCTTCTTGATCTGGAAACAAGGACTTTGGAGACTATAGGTCCCCTCATTCGTCATCAAATTTTCCTTCCCACTACTATGGATATGAGGAACTTAGAAATTGTAACCCTACTAACTCATCATCAGATTGGTGTTCTTGTTGTTCTAGAGAGAACAACCTTTGAGCTTGTAAATCCTCTAATCTATCAGACTCAGATGAGGAGATGGAGATTGGAGATGGACCAATGACAAGTTCTGTAGTAGGGTCCACTTGTAATTCCACAATCTCCTTTTCCTGTGACATTGGAATTGTAGGTGCCTTGGAGGCCCTCGTATCATAGTGATGATGTGATTCCATAGAAACAGATGTATCGGGGGTTGAGGTGGAATATGCAGGGGTTTGTTTTCCATCGTGCCCAAGCCGTTTGGTAGGCAATATAACCCTCACCCTGGGTTTTCTCCCTAGTCCTTTTAAAAACAATTCCCAACTGATATAAAGCCTACCCAACTCAGTCATAATCAACATATTTATCATACCTTGGTGGTATTACCTTGTCTTAGGGTTTTCCCTCTTGCGAACCATGACAACCATTTTCAGTAGGATTTTGAGCAAGAAGAATGCCACGTTTAAGATTTCTTCATTCTTGAGGTGCATCATGAGTTTGAAAAAGTAGTGAAACATCATGTTTTACCTCCCCTCACAAGTTATGGAATTTTGGATGATGAAATCTACCTCTTCCCAAGGTGAAATCAACAAGTCCCTTTGAATTCCTTTTCATATGTCAGGAATAGGAGAGGGATTTTTTAGAAACTGAGGCTAACTATCTACTAGTAGCTTCAAATTCTTTAACCACCTTCCACATTGCAAGGCGATCCCTATGGATCAACTGATGAACTCTTCAATTACAATTAGGGTAAATTATTGCACTAATGCCCTCCTACTATTGAAGGTTTTAGCAAATTCCAATCCAATTCCTATGTCCTAGCCTTGTAACCTCTCGAAAAATGAAAACCAACATGGTTTTGAAAATATTTTCATTACCTATGGGTTGGCTACAATTATCATCATATCTTCAAGATCGACCCCCTTCACCGATCCTCCGATGGTGCACTATATCTAGAGGTGAGTTTGCAGAGTTAAATGGTGCCCCGAGGTAAGTTCTTTGGGGTTGAATTGCTGAATTGTAATTAAGTGTTATAAAATTTTGGTAATCATATGAATAAATGAGAGGATTATATAAAACACAACAATAGGATGGAGAGAAACAAGTGGTGTGACATTGAAATTGATTGTTATTGATTGTAATCAATAACAATCAATTTTAATCTCTTTACACATGTTCCCGTCACATCTCATGAACTTAGCAATTTTCCTAAATTTTGTTGTACCAAATCATAAAGATGAAAAACTTAAAGATCCATTCATATGACTAGCTTCAAAGAAGCATTCATATGGCTATCTTCAAAACTTAAAGATCCATATTGATGCATGCATTGGGTTTTTTCATTTCTAGATGAGGGATATGTTAGAATGTGTTTTAATGTTGTCTAGTGGATTGATGTAATCTTGTAACTAGTGTCATAATGATGATCATTATAACATCATTTGTGGGGAACTTATACATGTAACTAAGCTTGACTATACTTTAGTAACATTGCACATGTGCACATGAAGGTAGTTTTGGGGAGTTATTTTCCTAGTGACCAACCCCTCATGTAATGGTGACTTGCACTACTAGGTCCTTTTTATCCACCACTTATCCCTTATCTCTTAATGAGCTTATTGCTTACCTTTATGGTTTGGTGTTTCTTGTTAGAAAAAAGAGGATCACATAGCAATAATATAAAAAAAATGCAGAAATAAAACACATGCCCCTTTATTCCATATTCATTGAACTCATTGAGTACATACATCACACAATAGGAGTAAATAAGGCTATACATGTATTACTAGTCCATGCTATTAGATCATATGAGTATCAATTAAATGGAAATAATTCATGTAATGGTTGTATAACCTCTACTACCAAATTACACTGGTTCAAGTAGTAGGTTTACCGTTGAATAGGCATGAATATGGGAAAGAAATACGACTCGTAACATGTAATGCAAGATTATTAGAGAAACAAGAAAATATCCTTTCCCATATTCATTGATGTCATTGCCTCAATAATATTGGTATAATACAGGTAATAATCTAGTTAGTCGTAATCTTCATACTATATCTTCCTAAGAATGATACCACTCTAATCATACAGAACTTCATAGTGAGTTCAATAACCTGGAGATACGAGTTATGCTTTGAGTGCCATATCATGTAGTTTCCATAACAAGAGCTTAGTAATAGAGAGATTAGTATGATTCCATGCATTGTGTTGTTTAGTGATGTTTGGTATAGGCTAAGAATAGAAATAAGAATAGTCACAAGAAGGTGTGAGGCGGATTCCTAGAGTAGTGTGCCCTTGGTCAAAGTCATAGGAAAATTGTAATTAGAATTAGGGAAAAATAGAAACAAATAATTCCTTTTTATTTTTTTGTTCACAAGATCAACATATATGATAAAAGAAATAAAAATATCTAAATTAAATTCTGAGTATAAACAAAATTTATGAGTGAAAAGACAAACCTCAAGCTTACCTCCTGATCTAAGAAAGATGTACATGTCACATGTGTGGATGAAAACCTTTATAATATGCTCATAAATAGTTTTAGGTTCATGGATCAAATCTCGAGGGTTTCATCTCTGTTATAAGGACTTAGGAACAATTTTGCTAAGGTATAGACCATCACAAGACAACTGCAACAAACAAAACTTAGATCTGAAAAGATAGTCCAAAAAGGAGGCCGCACCATCATCAAGAGAGAACAACTGAGGTAGCTGCAACAAATAGGAGAGTGAGGAGTGAGTGAGTGTGAGTGTAATAGAATGATAGAGGGTAGGGTATTATTTATAGTTAGGGAGAGGGGTTAGGGAAATTTAAAATTATAATTAAATATTTACATTTAATTAATATAAATATTAATTAAAATGTCAATTAATATTAATATTAATTATAAAAATCCTAAGCACACATAAAACCCCAATCACAAAAATAAAACCTCAATCACATAAAAAAAACAAGGGGGTACCTTTTAAGACAAAGTCAAGGGGGGTCCATAATGGAATAACATGTCCACATGAGTCTCATAATGACCTATAAACTTTATCATCACTGTATAAGGGAGTCCATCAACAATGTGGTCATGTCCATATTCATAGGTGTTAGCGCTCTGTAAATTTCCTAGAGGTTGTTCAGAAGAAGAAATCTACACGAGGTAACTTTATCCAACCTCTTTTGAAGCTGGGATCTAGCCCTTCCAAATTCAGAGAGGGATCTCTCTATATGATTAAGATATTTTTCAAATTTTTAAATATTAGGCTAGGTAAATAAATAATTCGATTTTGTTGTCGTAGCGTTTGTCGAGTTGGTTGAGACAGTTTACACATCCATTGGGCTATGGGGTCTATGTCGTAAAGATGAAGTCCGAACCAGAAAAACAAAGGAACCTTTCACAGGGCGAGATGATATAATCACTGGATTCTTTAGTAGCATAAATGAGGGATAGCAGAGAAGATGAGAAAGACAATTACAACAAAGAAGCAGTTAAGAATTTCTTTATTGTAAAATGAGAAGATAAAACACTTAAATCTTTTAAGTCAGAAACAGGGTATACGAGATAAATCCTGCAACGTTCGTTACTTCCAAAGATTAGATTTAGAAAACAGTGTGATAACAAAGCGAGAATAAAATTTAACTTAGAGAGAAAAACATCACCAGTTAATACACACAAGAATCCTGTAAAATGCCTCTTTGTATTAATGGAAGATCTCTTCAAAAATATTACAGTCTGATAGCTTGAAGGGCGTGAGGATCAACAACCCTCAATACTTCGAAAGATGAAGTATTTATAACTCAAAATTACAAACAATCCTGTCATCAAAGACCAGGACGTGCTAAATCTATTTTTAGCCTAACTAATTTAACCAATTTCAGAAATCTAGGAACTGCTTGATGATGTGTCACATATGCATGCTGTTTTTTGGGTGAACCGTTGGTGAGGCCTCTGCGCGACCTCATCTGACTGGAAAAATGACTGGGCTGGGACAACTCATCAGCTACTCGATCAGATCATAGAGTTCTTCCCATCGAAGATGACTGGGAACGTTGACTTTGAGTAGCCTTCGATAAACTTCGTCCATTTCTATGTACTTGGCGAAGGTAGGTTTGGTGACGAAGATGTATCGAATCTCATGCTGAATACTGATGTCCCAATGAAGTGCATCTAGAAACACCTTGCTAGTGATGCTGCCTTGAATTCCTGAAAACTTTGAACTGTCCTTAGCCACATCGGCCAGTCTCTTTTTGTAGTCTGGGAGTGTCATCAATTTGTCATTGATTACCTTCAGAACAGGAAGACCTTTCTTCCGCAGAGCCTCAATTTTACTAAAAAACCTTTGTACTCCTAGGTCCATGGCCTGAACCTTTTCTTCCAGCTGAAGCATTAATCCTCTCTTGGTCAAAATTTTTTTGATCTCAAGGATGGTCTCTGTTCTATCTTCAATTTTCAGCTCTTCCAGCTCCTCCTTGGTCTTAGAATTTAGGAACTTGATGATTTCATTAGCCTGCGTGGGCATCTCTCCCAATTCTGATATGATCTTCTTAATGGCCTATTTTCTTCTCTGCACCAATTCATTCTTCTCAAACATGATCTGTATCATTTTCCATATCTCGTTCATAGACTTGGTGATGTCTATCCAGACACTTTCTTTAACCTTGGCCAAAGTTTTACCTGCCACTGTTTGCTTCCAGAGCTGTTGCAACTCTTGTTTGAGCTGGTCTGACACCTGCTTTTCCTTGGAGAGGCTGATCTGAAAGGAAGATTTGAGTTCCTGAAGTTTCTCAATATCCTTTTTGAGCCTACTGATCTCTGTTTCCTGTAGGTTCATCTTTTCCATAGACTTAGCCAATTCGACTGTCTTTTCCAGAGATGTCAGTGGATTTGTTGATGGGACTTCTCCTACTGATGCTGTGCTCACTCCTGAGAGTGGAATTGCACTCAATGGAATGAATTCCATTGGCTTCAGCTGTTCCTTCTCTTTTACCAGCTTCCCCATCTCAGCTTCCATTTCCTTTAGTTGTGCATTCTGCTCCATGATTAGTTTGAGCATCTCATATTTTTCTCCTTCTGTCTCTGCTATTTCCTTCACCTGTGAATCCTCTGTGGGTGGGAGTTTCAATTGTTTCCTTAAGGAGGCTATGCCTACATTTTTATTTTTAATCATCTCCTCAACTGCCTTCAGGTTCGAGGGATCATACTCGATCTTAAGGACCAATTCCTCCAAAGTCTTGATCTTGTTTTCCTTGGAAAAGGACAATATCTTCTCCAACTTCAATTGTGTTTGGACGTTGTTCAGGGACACTTGCAATTTGGACACAGTAGTGGAAGCATGTGCCAGCGTATAGAAGACCATTTCCCCTGTTTGCTTGTGCAAATCCATCTGATTAGCCGGATGCACATCCTTAGTTTGGAATTCAAAGGTGGCCCTTTTGTAATTAGAGATTACCTTTGGATCTGGCACTTATGCTTGGAGGAATGCCATATGCATTCTTCCCTTCTCAGTGTCAAATGCCGATAGTAGCCTATGTTGTGTAGTTGACATCTACTTCTAGAACTAGGCGCAGGTGCTGCTGGTCAGGGTTTGATTCCTTTTCTTGATTAGATCATATTTTTCAAAGATGCTCAGCTTCGGTCCTACCTTGCCTGGCTGGGTGGTTGATGGAGTATCTGTAGATTTCTTCGGCAACGCTGAGGTTATGATATGCTGGAGGCTTGCACTGAGGGGTGGCCTATAAACCTTGGTCACTGTAGTAGACGAGACTTCCTTTTCCCCAGTTGGGTCAGGAGCTGAAATGGTTTTAGACCTCTTGGTATGCAATTGGAATTCTTCTGACGACACCTCAGTGATAAGCGGAGATAAATCTTGCCTAGGCCTTTTTTCTTTCAGAACCTATGGTGTGGTTGTTTGCAATACAATGGCTAGGGGATCCTGCTGTTCTGCTTCGACCAAAGTGTTAGGTTCCCATACTGTCTGGTTTGCAAATTTCTCGACTTCAGGCCTAGATTAGTGGACATATGGGATGTTCTTGTTTTTCACCCTCATCTCAGAGATAATCCCATACAGATCGTAATTCCATGGGAAACTAGTGATGAACTTCATTTCCTTCAGGAGCTTGTCTGCTTCCTCTCTGGCACTACGATTGTTGCAGATGAAAGATCCAATCTGTCCTTTGATTCTGAGCTGTTGTTTTTTCTTTAGAGACACAAAATGAATATCATCGGAGTTTATCATCTGCCTTATGTACTCCAGAGCAAAAATTCTGACAGGTAGGTATTTAGGAAGCTTATACGGGGCCAACTCACACCCATATACTCTAATATCAGTGTGATCTTGGTATAAATACCAATCACCCATCTTGGTGTGATTTGAAAGATGCAAGATCCTCTGGACTTCATCATTAATCCTAGGCTCGGGCTTGCCACTAAGCGTACTTACCACTAGGTGATAGAATTGTTCGATGAACTGCTTGAAACTGAACTCTATGGAGTTATGCTTGATCAAGGAGGTCCATGCGGTCACTACCTGGGGTCTACCATCTCCATCCATCTTCTGCATAGAAAAAGAAAATTTGTCAGCTTGGAAGAAAATGAACAAGTACGCCAGTATGGAAGAATAACAGAACATGCCTTCCGTGGCAAAATTGACAAACTGTTCGTGAATATTGTTCGCCAGGAATGTGTTGAAGTCGAACTGGGTAGTGGGATTCTCATCGATGGAGAAAATGGATAAAAATCCCAGAATGGGTTCATCTACCCACTGATCTGAATAGTATCCCAACAAGGCACATAGGGACGAGATGATCTGGTTTCCTTTGGTCGAAAACATGGAAGAAGGATAAGGGGGATTTGTGGAGGGAAATTGAGCAGATGGTGGGAGGAAAAGCTCAAATATTTGAGCTCTTTGGGGGAAAGTCATCTTCTGGTATAATTCTGTGAGAATTTCAAGGTTAAAAGGTGACGCAGAGTCCGCTCGAGGTATTTGCATCATTTGTTCAATGGTTTCAGGCGTGATGAGGAAAAGAATTTCTCCAAATGAGGAAACGACGACTCTTTTCTTGGGAATGTAGTGGGCTTGGAACTTGAGGGAAAATTATGGAAAAGGGTGAATCTGAGGAAAGAGATATAGGGGTAGGTTGGACTCCCAGAGTCCAATTTCGTCACTCTGGTCTAGGAAAACTTCCTTGAGCCACGACTGAAGGTCTGCGAAATCGAAATCTCACTTTGTATCTGCAATTAAGCGATCTTTGTCGGCCAGTGGAATCCTGTCAAGGTCGACAGGAGGAGGGAGAAACACATTCTCCTCTCCTTCTGCTTGTTTTGACTTTGGCGCCATTACTGCAATAGTACCTTCAAAAAACAATGTTAGAGGGGACGACTGTAGGTGGGGGTGACTGACAAAACAAAGAAAATGGGGTAAAAATTCTCTGGTGCGATGAGCAGGTAAATGGTGAAAGAAAGCAGGGTGAGGGTAGTTTTGAGTAAACGGGTGTCCGTTGGGTGTGGGGGACAGGTCAGCTGGTTAACAGATAGGTTATCCAGTAATAAATGGCAAACGAATCACTTAGAGTGTGATATGGCAGGTGATAGTGACTGAGGAATATAAATGGGTGAAGTGGCAGTTACCGATTGGGGTAAAAATCATGGTGAGGGGGCTTACCACAAGTGAATGGGGGGAAGGGATAACAAAAATTAAGGGATGTGACTCTTTTAGAAAGGTGGATGGTGACGTCAAGAGGTGACGAAGGTGCGTCAGACAGTAGGAGGTGGTGGGACTCGGGACCGTTAGATCGATGACACATATAGAGAGGGGCCCGCCAGAGGAAAGATTCCATTCCGGACCCCCCCCCTTTAGTTAAAGGTAGA
>JZKD02S1653766.1:686726-709794 GCA_000966675.3 Picea glauca | reverse complement strand
CTCGTCAACAAATGGCACTAGAAGGAGGGCCGACTGACAAGCTGGCCTTGTAGGAGCCTTTATTTCAAATGTATTTAATTTCCCCATGGCTCCCCAAATCACTGTGTTGGAACATGATTTCCACTTCTCATTACCCGATGGTCCCAACAAGACAGTATCTCACTTTTCCAAACTCACCTTTGATGGTGGAGGCAATGTATCTGCTAAAGACCACCTTAACAAGTTTCGTTGCAAATGCATCAAACATGACATTTTTGATTTAAGAGTTTTATGCAGATTGTTCACTTTTACTTTTAGAGGTTGGATTAAACATTGGTTTTAGTCTTTTCCAACATGTCACATTTTTTATTGGTTTCAATTTGTAGATGAATTTTTAGACGCTTTTGAAATCTATGATTACAATCAACCATGTGAAGAATTTCATACTTCGCTAATCAATGGCGATTTATCTTCAGAAGAATTTTTGACAAGAATCTATCATATCCTCTGTAAATTTAATCTTGATGACATGTCATTTGTATTAAATCTCCTATATGATGCTTGTGTCCCTCTCATCCAGTCATATTCAATCGTGAATGAAGAACCAGTTACAAATCCTATCACTCAATTGTGAGAATAATTTTGTTCGTGGGATGAGAGGAATCCTTCCAAAAATTTTGAACAAGCAAGGGAGGTAGAATCTATTGACAAGGTTCTTATTGACAACCAAACTGGTTTTTCCTCTGAATCATTATATTTTCAGTCTTCGACCATCGTGGAAGAAGATTCAATTCTTGATCAAGGTGAATATCCTCATTCTTGTAACTCATGCTCTAATCAATATTTAAACTCAGTCATTGAAGAACACTTAAGTGACTAAAATCATCTAAAATATTCTAACACTTCTATGAAACTGATTAGAGAAGAAGATTTGCAATTGGAAGGAGAAACGTTAAACCTTCATCCTCAAAATGTACTTTATCCACAGGAAAGACTAGATGTTTTTCACGTAAGTTTTGAATTATCTATCATACGGGAGGCAAATCTAGATGATTATATTATGTTGAAGAATTTATCACCAGGACAACATGAAAGTTTTAAATAAAGTGAGGAGAAATTTCTTGAGAATACCATTGATAAATATCATAGCTCAAGAGATTCTTTTCATGTACTTATTTATGATTCCTTTTACTATTTATATCCCGATCTCTTCTTATATTTTGGTGGACTTGATACTTTACCCACAACTTCCTACTCTTTTCTGCCATAATCATATCCTTTCGATATGCCAAGATTTGGTGAAATTAATTCCAGACATAACATTTATAAAATCGGATTTGACACTCTTTCCCTTTCATCACTCACATGGGAAAAGGACATGTTGCGAGATGATTTTACATGGTTTATTTTTGAAAAAGACAATGCACTCTCTCTTATGGAGATCAAACATTCTACACTGCATATTCGTTCTTTGATTAGCTCGAATTTTAATGTTTATGCTTCACATTTTGAAATGATCACTCTCATCAAAGGAAGCATTCAAACCAATAATCTAATTGATGTCATGAATCCTCTTATGATGTGTTCCCCATTGATATATTCGTTTCATCAAAGTCATGGTTTGCATCCTCATTTTTTGACAGGATCTTAGAATGGCTTGAATATTTGTATATAAAAAATCTTCATAATAAAGATAAAGTTGCACTTGCCTTATTTCTACCTAAATATCTTGGAAGTAGGCATGGCATGATTTTTTTTTATCCTCCATGTGAAGAAATTATTGAACACTTAGAGAATTGTCAGGAGGATGGGGCACTTCAGCCTTGGCTGATGGTTATGTAATTTCCCCATAACCTTGACAAGTTTTCCAAACTTACTTACACTCGCCCATGCCATTATGACCAATATCACGACAAGATTTCCGAATGGATGGAGGATTCATACAACAAGAATGTTCAAGGGAATGGTAAGATCATGCTTACTTTGATTTTAAATGATGATTATGAAGGCAAGTATGATATATTTCTGTCATTTTTCGACATACTACCATTCTTGTTATTAATATTTGAATTTGTTTCCATTACAATATTGAAGTTACTTCGATGGATACATTGGAAGCATGACTTCACATAGTATTCTGATTTGTTTAGTAGTTAGGGTAGGTTTAAGAGCATGTTTTCTTTTATCTTTATTTCTTACTGTTTCTCTTTGTAATAATGCAGTTAAATAACACAAGTGGGTGCACCAAGAGAACCATCATATGATTGTTGTTAGGGAAGTCCACTTTGACCTTTTTATCTCATCTTGTCATTGAACATTTCTTTTCAAAAAACACAGTATCGTCATGAAAATCTTAAATGAATAGTAAAGAGATAAATAAATCTGAATTGTAAATTCAACCCTGACCGAAGGTATCACAAGTACGACTGCATTCACATCAATCAAGATTTTTCTATTTTCTTTTAGTCTCTCAAGAGATATTTCACATGATGTTTTCAGATCCATCTTTGTACATATTTTTTCTGTTTTGATTTATTTTTGTTTTCTGGTTTTTGGTTCTTTTCATTTTGTTTTTTTTCACTGCTTTCTGGTTAAACCATGCTAGTGTCACCTTTTAGTTCAGGAAGGGGAACTAGAAAGCCTCATCTTTAAGAAATAGTCAAGGTCTACCAAAGCATCAATGCTGTAAATTCCTGAATTAAGACTAACTAAAGAAAATTTCTGTTTGAAATAGATTTCCTGGTCTCACTTTATAATTATGAGCAGACATGATCATCTTTAAAGATTTTTACGCTGTCCCCACTTTTAAAGAAAGCAACTTAAGTATGCCTTCCTTTCCTCAAAAAAATGGTTTCATCAAGAAACTAACTTCAAATCATAATGAAGATGATTAAGCATAAAATTAAAGGCTGAAAAATAATAATTGTTCTAAAGACTGGAATTTCTAGCATTAGTCCGCTCTTCTGAATATCTTTAAAATTATATCATATTGTAAACAATCTCTCGAGAGTTGTGGGAAGTGTTTGTAAACCCACCGGGACACTGAACAGGTTTGCTGGTAGCGGGTAAATGCATGCATAATGCCAAGAAAACTTTGTTGGGGTACTAAACAGGCCCGCTGGCAGCGAATCAATGTTAGGTTCAAAAAAATTCTCAGGTATAAATTTTGATATTGGTCATAAGAATCCTTCATTTTGAATTGAAATTTCTTGGACAGGCTAGAGGTGCCAGAGTGGGTTAATTGACATCTTTGTCGAGGCTATGGACGCCTGCTGGAAACAATGGCCCTGTAAACAATACCGGAGCCATTGACTTGAACATTGTTGCTCTTGTAATTAAAATTTGTCACCGTATTTCATTTGAACAAGAAGATATCCGAAGTTGGATTGTGAAATGATTCTTGGGATGCTTGATGTCCTTAAGTTGTGTTTTATCTGTAATCATTCTAAGAAGTCCTAACATGAACTCGTTGGTGACATAGAGATAACTTCTTCTCCCAATAAGTCGCCATTGTTGGCAGCCCTACATAATTTTTTCCTTTTAAAGTGACAAATGACAATTCCTATAGCTGTCCACACCCTCATCCTGTAAATATTGCTATTTGAAGGTGACCTATTCGATTGTAAAAATGATGTTTTGATTCCTCGTTTTATTATTATTGCACATTTTCATGATTGATCCATGACGATAAGCATGAATCAAGCAAATTGAAACTTAATTTCACATTTTGGTTCTATCTAATGCTTGGTTTATGGAAGGGTCATTGTGCTTTCAACTCTTTGAATGAATGTTGTTTTGTTTTGGAGCTTATCACATATCGATGAAACATTTGTTTTGAGTTGCTATTGGACTGTAAGCCTATATTTTTCGAGCCTTTATATACCAAGTAACAATTGGAAAAAGGACCATAGGCCTTTTTCATTTAAAACTCTTGGTAAATCGATTTTGATTTAAATGTTCGATATGCTTTGGCTTGCAAAACACACCTTCTCCTAACCATGGAAAATCAAGGTACCCATTACATATGATGATATTTAAACACTCATGGAACGTACCCTGTACTTTTCTTCAGTTTTCATTTTGAACCGATAGTTCCCTTATTACGAGCTAGGGTCTTGAGCCATGCTCTGTACTCTAAACATTCATTACCAGAAATGACCAAATTTCATGACTGAAACCCCATTGCCTATGTTATGGTTGCCTTGGTGTGTTCCTAGTTTTGTTTCCATCATTTTATCTTGGGATTACCTCCTACCACTACCATCTAAACCCACAGTTAGTTTGATTCGCTCTTGTTACAGTCTGTTCAATCTCGTTTTTTCCTTCCAGAGACATGTTTTTGCGGGAGTGTTTCTGAGAAAACCGTGACCAATTAGATCAAACCCTTGAAAACCCAGAACATAAATGAGCACTTTTACCTTCATCGTGGGTAGTTTCTCCAGAAACTGGATCATTGTAGATATATGTCTCGATATTTGGAGGTAAATTTCTCATATTTTTCGTTCCAGTTGAGATAAACATTTTTTTATTTTTATTTTGCTACAACAATTCCTATAGAGATTCCTGTGGTAGATAATCTTATGCTAGAAAGGCCTCATGTTCGTTCCATTGACAGGCCAAATCTCTTATGCGAAAAACCCCGTGAAAGGGCTAAGCCCGATCAGGCTATATTCAGGAAACAAGATGGTAGACCTAGGGTCATTGAATCTCTTGAGCATGAGAAGTATGTTTTCTCTAATACCATTGGAAAGACCATCAATAAAAACTCACACAAACTATCAAAGAAGAATTCAGACATAGGGTTAAATAAAAAAAGGGCTGGGAGACTAATCTCTAGGAGCCTATGAAATAGATCAAAAGCTCATGTGAGCTCGATCGTATCGATCGAGGTCCATGAAAGCTCTGATTTCGAGATCAAAATGTTCCTAGCAGATGAAGACCTGAATTACTCCAAACTAGATCTCAGTCAGGCTTTCGATTATGTAAATAACCTCCCACTATGCCTGAAACACAACAAAGATTTTCCAGGAATTAAACTCAGTCAAGAGCCCACAGTGGATAGTGGTAGTGTTTTGACACACAGTCATGTGCTTCTTCAACTGACTGTCCCTGCTCCATTGTGTGAAGTGTGTTTACATTGGATAGGCCAGTATTACACAAATGCCCCTGTTCTTCAAGCAAATATCAAGGCTTTTATGACTCAGATTGACTCATTAACAAGTGAAAACCATGAACTCAAAACAAATGCACAGAGACAAACAAAGCAGTTGAAAAGGATTGGCAATGTCATAATAAAAAACACTGATTGTGTTAAGGTTGTGATCAACCCTAATATTCTATGATTCGAATTTAGTATGCAGTTGAAAGGTAAGATTTGTTTTTTTATCTTAGTTATGCTTTATTGTTATTTTCTAATTAAAATGGATTAATTTAGATTTCTGTTGTTTAAAATAATACTAGCTACAAAATCAACGGATTCTGTAGCCAGTCAATTCTCATGTAAAATTTTGGAAAATATTTGTTAAATAAATATCTAATTTCTCCATTTCGTTTTTTTTTTTTCAGGATATCATGTATCTTGTGGTGATCTCATAAGATGGAACATTTCTGAACTTAGTTAATTATCCATTTCTTTTGGCTCATTTTGTAAATCAAAACAAAACTTCTATTATTTTGAAGATACAGTTTGATATTGAGTGGCTTTATGACCCTCTATTTTTGTAGTTTTGAGATCCTTTTGAGATATGATGCTATCTTAGAAGATAGGATGCTTAGTTTACCTGAACTCTTTAAATACACAATATTTTGTAATAGAAGACATCTTGGCTGAGAGTAAGAGATGGACAAGTAATTCCAGAACTTAATATAATGGCATATACACATTTTGGCTTCAGCCTTTTGTTTATAATGTTGTTGTTTATGTTTTGTTAACTCTGTTACATGTATAGGTATGATATCTTTATATTAAATGATCTATGATGCACATGATGTTTATATTATAAATACCATCTACAACTTGCTTCTCAAAATATAAATGCTGTGATCATATCTTTAATATAAATGATAGGATTTATCTCCAAATTTTAATTGAATGATAAGATGCATAGGTTGCTTTCAGATTTATATTGTGGCAATCATGTATAATTATGAGATCACAGGTTTTTGTTTGTGTTTCATTTTCTGCCATTAAAACCTAAGCTGTTAATACATTGTTCTAAATTTTTTAGGACAATCATAAGGTTCATTGCAGATTTCTCTCTCGGACATAGTATTTGGATGTTCACCACTCATGCAGATGCTTGGAGAAACCTCACTAACCCATTGTCAGGTTAGCTTCTTTGTATTTTTCTGTTATTCACATATCACTGAAACTAAAATATATGGTTCAACTTTTGACTATCCACATGTTCATGTTTCATCAAAATTTTTACAAGTTGTTTTTAGATTTATAAAGGAAAAACAAAAAAATATTTTTATGTTCTTTCTTTATCTGTTTCTTACAAGCAATTTAGTTTTCCATCGATTTTCGTAAGTTTCGATTAAAACTTGCAGCTTGTAAATAATTTACATAAATGAGATTTATCTATATTTTTCTTAAATACACCTACTATAGTTACATTAGAGCATATATATATATATATATATATATATATATGGTGTTTAGTAATTAGACAATTATTTCATTTCTTTTATTTTGTTTCGTTTAGGAATTTTATATTGACTAACATAGCCATTAAACCTGCCGAAACGAGTTACACCAAATGACTTGGGTTATTTAG
Organism: Picea glauca; assembly: GCA_000966675.3. Classification (NCBI taxonomy): domain Eukaryota; kingdom Viridiplantae; phylum Streptophyta; class Pinopsida; order Pinales; family Pinaceae; genus Picea; species Picea glauca. The sequence goes on along the minus strand of JZKD02S1653766.1, from coordinate 703,036 downwards.
ACAACCCCGGACCAGACTCATTCTTCCAGTTGACAGACGGTCAATTTCAGCCGTCAACAAAGACCAAGGATCAACCCATGCATTAGGAAAGGTTTCCCTGGAACACATTCAGGAGCCCTAGAACACATCTAGGGTCTTATATCAACCACCAAGGAACACATCCAAAGATCAATCCAAGCACTAAGCAATGATTCCCTAGAAAAAATCCAGGGGCACTAGACACATCTAGGGACTTATATCAACCACAAAGGAACATATCCAAGGATCAATCCAAGCAATGAGAAAGGATGATCCCTTAGGAACCCTACCATTTGGATGAAATTTTCTTCCCATATGGAAGTGAGAAGATGCCTAAAGTTCGCAATGATAGATAGACAGATTACTTAGCTTCCATCTTGTACCAAAGGAGAAAAATTGTATCATTGCTTAAAGGAGGACCGTTTGGAGGCGGAGAGATAGTGAGATTGAAATGAACTATTTGGAGGCCCAGACATCATGAGATTGCAGTACACCTGAGTTGAAATGACCGTTTGATGCGGAAAGATGTGAGATTGCAATGCACCCTTTGGAGTGTACTACAATCTCATGATTTCTAGGCCTCCAAATGGTTCATTGCAATCTCTCTATCTCTCGGCCTCCGAACGGTCCTTTCAATTTGGGTGCACTACAATATAATAATATCTAAGCCTCCAAATGGTCATAATGTTCATTTTAGTAGGTTCCATTCCTCCAAATATCTTGTCACCAGAAAGAAAATAACATTTTTGACGGCATGTTCGGAGCCATGCATTCATGTTAGAATTTATCCATGCATTCATGTTATATTTATCCATTGGTTAACCATAAACCTACATTGACAGATCCATAATATCTAGAGGACATAATCAAAATATTATATATAACTAAATGGTGATTTTTCAATTTAGCAATCGAACATAACAATTCATAAAACATTAAACATAACTAGAATTGATGGCTATATAAACTTATATGCTGAAAGGAGAAATCACACCTGATCTGATGAACTGGTCGACATTAAATTTGAAATGGTTGGACCCATATGTTTCTCTTCATCTGTATGTCCCTCTCTTAGTCTTGATCTTCCCTCAATTGATGAAGAAAGATCTTAAATTACCTGCCAAAATTATTCAACCTCCATAAATATCTAAAAACTCAATACAAGTAATATTTGTAGCGCATTATTTACTCTAAGATGCATTTTTACGAGAGTGTCAGAACATACCTAAATGATATCCTCTTGGTTTCAAGAATAATTTATTGGAGCCACGAGTCTAATATTTGATCAAATTTCCTCCCTTGATTTGAAGTAGCAACAACGGAGTCAACATTGACTTTGTTGTTTCTTTGTTGGATCGAGGGAGGTTTTCTCCAAGATTAAACATTTGCAATAAATTATTATCTATTGAACAAGGAAAACCATGTGAAGGTGGAAGATCTTATGGCCCCTCCCCCCCCTCACATCACTCTCAATTCCCCAATACCTAGCATATAAATCTATTGAAATATTTACAACAAAAAAAACATATATACATACCAATATTCACAATTGTTTACAATGAAATAGAATATTTCCTTGATCCATTTGGAGTGAGCGGAATATGGTGAAAATATATTTTACATTTAATAATTATTAAAATATTCATGTACATCATCATTTAGTACTTTTGGTCGGCCTCTTCTTCTTAGCTCTATAGTTCCTAATCATTTCATCAATATCTACGTCTTTGTTCTCTAGGTGCTCTTCAAAATATGATTGTGATTGCATCCTATCATGTAGAGAATGCCTAGTCAAGGGGTACTCATGGTGTAATGGAGGACGATGTGATGAGGCATCACCTACAAAATAAAAAAATACAAAGTTTAAATGGTTAGTTTTTAAATATCATTGAACTAGTTCAGTAATATTAAAAAAAACACCTGCAATGTCATTATTTACCTAGTGCATTGGTCGACACCGTTGGAATGGTTTCCCCCACATGATCCTCTTCAACTGTATGAGAATAAAGTACAACTATTGGCCCTTGGTTAAGGAATCAAGTGAATATCAAGGAAGAAAATGGAGAAAGCGAACTTCACGGTAGACACAGTGACTTATACCGGGTCAAAGTGAGCAAAAGAGCAGAAAAGATGGAGTGAAGCCCGAGAAAGAAATCCATTGGATGAGGAGATCGAGGATGATAGATAAGAAAGGAAGAAGGATCATGGACAGGTCAACAAGAGGAAAAATCCACTGGTAGATACTTTGGAGCACCGCGTGAGAAGGAAGGAAAGTCAGGCTGGCGAATCCCTGAAAATATGGGTCAAGTTGACCTAGGGTTTTAGACACCTAGGGTTTTGGTATCTAGGGTTTTGGACACCTAGGTTTTGGCCTAAGGTTGTTGGTGAGCTATTGTAATGTATAAATAGAGGTGCCTAGTTTTAGTTGGTACTTTTGTTGGTGCTTTTGGGTTGGTAAGATAGTGTTGTTATTGTTGTTGTTGGTATTGAGTTGATTGAGAGAGGAGTATTGTGTGAGAGGAAGTGCTGAGTATGAGAGCCTTCTGAGTTGTAAGATATTCAACTGGGTGTGAATATCAATCCTGTAGTTGGGTGCGCAGGGAGAGGAGAGAAAGAGAGGAGAAGAGAGAATATCTACTAACTAAGAGCGTAGACAAGAACTGTATGCTTTAACTCAATATATTATAGCACAGTTCTATGGACATAGCCCTAGAGAGAGGGTGAACCACATATATTTTGTGTTGTGTGTGATTGGTATTTTGTATTTGTCATTGATATACTGTGATTGCATTACTACTTTAGATCTGATAAGTAGATGTGCATAATAGATCTAAGTTGATAAGTGATATATGAATGCTGTGATGTTCTTGTGTTAGATCCACTTGATATTCCCTTTGGTTGTGGACATCTCTGTCCTGCAACCCCCTCATAACTGCTTTAGGTGAGACTGCATCTGCTTCACAAGTGCTGTCGAAAGGGCCAATAATTAGGGCTTGTTGGTGCGCTCTTGGAGCTGAACCCTGGGTCTGCCCCTGTGTCAAAAAATGGTTCCATTGTCGGGACATGAATATTTTTAAGGGAATGTCAAGGTGGTTTCCATTGAAGACAGAGATTCAAAAGTGGATAGAAGATAAAGAGAAGGACTTCGCTGAAGCCCATAATAAGAACCCTAATATTAGCATTGAGGATTGGATAGAAAGATATATCTTCACCGATATACACGAGATATTCTTTGGAGCGATCCATCAGGAGCTATATGAGTGGCAAGCTAGATTAGCTGATACCCAGTTCAAGATCCGATCTAGACTTCCTATGGTCTGGATGTCAGAGTTGGTCGAATCAAGAAAGGCTAATGTTCAAAAATTCAGACAGCGACAACGATACAGAAGCGGGGCATTCACGTAGTGGGAGAGTTTTTCGAGAAGCTCATATTGTGAACCCATTTAAGAAAAACTATGGGGAGGAAGGTTTCTACAGTGGAGAAGAAGCAGAACTAACAGACGAAGAACATTCAGAACCTGCTAGGGAAAATGAACGAAAAGCTGAAGAGCTTCGCCGAGGAGAACCTGAAAAATAAAAAACCGTGCAAAACATCGGAGCAAGTACTGTTATCCTTCTTGTTGATTCAGTATTAAGAAATCAGAGTAATCCCAGTCACCAAATCATCCAAAGCACTGTCCATAGTAGCCCACCACATATTCAGTCAAGAACCCTAGGAAGATCTATGGTAGATGAGATGAGACTCCCTATTTTTAGGGGAGATGGATCTAAATATCCCGATCAACACTAGTTTCTATGTGAATCCATATGGAACATTAAGAATGTCATAGATGAAGCTGTCAAAAGAACCCAGTTCAGTACAAATCTCAGAGATCACGCATTGAGTTGGTACATGAAACTTGTCTAATGACTTTCACAGCCTAAGCCATTGAGTCAGATCAAGAACGCACTGATTGCAAAATTCAAGAAAGTTGAGTTAGAATCCCAATGTATCAAAGAGATTGAAGAGATCAAGCAGAAGGCAGATGAACCTGTTTGGGATTTCGATCAAAGATTCAAGAACTTAACAGGACGATTAACTTTTCAGATCCCAGACAAGCAAAACAAGGAATGGTTCATTGCTTCCCTTCTACCACACATCAGATTTCCCATGATGCAACTGAAGATTTCTTCATAGACTGAGGCATTGGAGATCACCATGAAGCCAGAATCAACTCCCATGGGAAAATCCAGTTCAGGTATGAGTAAGATCTTGAGTCAACTAACTAGTTTGTCTCTGCAGGTCGAAGATATGAAAAAAGACAAGGGAAAAGATAAAAGAGAAGAAATTTGGTGTGTCAGATGCAGATCAAAAGGTCATGAAAAGGAAAAATTCCCTCTATTCAATGAATACTTGGATTCTGGAGCTCTGAGCCCCTTGAAGAAAGTCACCTTACTCTGGTGCGAGGTATGCAGGAACAAACATCATACTAGTGAGTGATATTATATGAAAAAGTATGTTCAGACACCTACAAATTTGTATTGTATATTCTGTAAGTCTATAGGACATGATGATAGGGATTGTAGGGCTTATGATCTCATGCATGAAAGGTCAAGAGACATATATAAGATTCAAGGAAAAGTACAACAAGAAGGAAACACTATGCAGTATAACTCTCCGGGAAGAGGAAACTTCACTCCTCGTGGTGGATTCAGAGGAAGAGGATGAGGAGGAGGAATGAGTCGAGGCTGAGGAAAGATCATCTATTATAACTGCGCATATCCAGGACACCTTGCAATGGATTGTCAGAACCCTTGTACCACTTGTAGCTACTACAACTCATTTGACCATGTTATAGAAGATTGTCCTGTGCTACTAGCCAAGATTCAGGAAAGACGAGGATGCCAACAGAACCCGCAAGTGCAATTGATCTATGTTGAACCTCACAGAGAAGACCCTAGAGTTGTTTTTATAACCAAAGGAGGCGTTGTTATAGGAGAATATAGATTGACACAACGGAAGACTACAAAAGATTCAGGAATCAGAAAAGATGCAGAGAAGACCCAAACTTTTGATGCAAAGAAAGAAAGACAAATATTTGAGGAAGCTAGGAAAGAATTTAGAGGAAACCAAGGTTTTGCATCAAATACAAGACCATAAGTGAGAGAATATGGAATTCCTCATGCATTTGATCAGTCTGCTTCGCTAAGAGGAGGAAAAGAGGTAAGCAAGCTTATGGAATGTTTGTGTACTTGTATTAAGTTGATTCAGGATGAAAGCGCTGTATAAGAATTACAAAATTTAATCAGACAATATGAGAAAGGAAATATAGATACCTTACTGAATAGGGTAGTACACCAAATAGGAAAGAAGATAAGGACAAATAAGGAATTACATTTGAATTCTCAAATAGGAGAATACGAGATAGACTATGTGGTCCTCGACTTAGGGTTGGAGGTCAATGTCATGACAAAGAAAACCTGGGCAGAGATGGGAAAACTGAAGTTGATATATTCCCCTATCAGGCTTATGCTGGCTAAACAACAAGATGTTAGCCCATTTGGATGATTGGAGCCTGTCCCTGTGGACATCGACGGAGTAAGAACATTTGCAAATTTTGAGGTAATTGAAATAGTTGATGACAATTGCCCTTACCCTGCGCTGTTAGGAATTGATTGGGACTTCAATAACTCTACTATTGTTGACTTAAAGAAAAGAAATATGAATTTTGAAGGAGATGGACTTAGGGTCATCACACATTTAGATCCAGATGAAGGTCATCAGTACACAAAACCTATTATAAAAGAAGACTGTGCATATGCACTAGAAAACATATATAAGCTAACAACCAGACATCAGGATTACATTAATCCTACAACCAATGGGAATCTAAGATGGAGAAGTGACAATGCGTGCTCATCAGACTTAGAAGAAGCACTGGAGAAATAGCAGAACTAGACGTATAAAGTAGCTACAAGGAGATGTGCTAGATTAACCAGAGAGGTTCACGTGATTGACACAACAGTAGGTAACTTGCTCACATTTGATGGTCTAAATATGTTAGAACCCTTCCTATCATACTTTGAAGCAAGTGTACCAACACAACAGAGGTTGTTGGAAATGGATGAGGCCTTGAAATCCACACCAACAATTTGGTGGGGGACACACAAAAGTAATATTACAGATTGGGTACAATGCCGTACTCTGATGACAAGACAATTCTCAGCACAAGTATAAGGTTGTGAAGTTAGCTGCACAGGTCAAAGTTGCCCAAAGGACCATTTGCAAAGCTGTGAGGAAGCCTGGAGAAACATTCCTCAAGAAAAATGGGTGCACAAATTCATTAACACACTGAACATGACACCTATCAACTGGTACCTTCAAGCAGAACTGTGCCTCATTACTACAGATTGGAAAGGTATGACTCAAAATTTTGTAACCACCTTCTTATTTGAAAGTCAATTTCCTTCAGTAGATCAAGCACTATATATTGTGAGACAGAAAGTATACGAGGATGTATTTAGTCTTTCCATAGAATAGGAAGAGAATGAATGGACTGTGCCTCTCCAGAAACTGCAAGGCTATTACAACATTAATGCAGATGAAGAGGATGATCCTAGAAAAGTGAACATCGCAGAAATAGAAGGCCAGAGAGATATGGAAGGGACAGGAGTTGAGTTACCAGTTATTGGAGAAATGATCAAGATTAAGAAAGTCAATATTGGAACGAAGCACACACCGACACACCGAATCTTGCCAATGTCGGAGATTATTGGGATGTTGCTACCATTGACAAGATTACTGATTTACTACATGAATATCAGGACTTGTTTCAAACTAAGTTCATTGATATGAAGGGAATTAAAGGGCCTATGCGAGAGATGAGGATCCCTTTGAAGCTAGATGCTATACCAGTCAAACTGAGACCTTACAGACTGAACCCTAAATATAAGGAGAAAGTGAAGATTGAGCTTGACAGAATTCTAGAAGCAGGGATTATAGAACCTGTCGAAGAATCAGAGTGGATAAGCCCTATGGTGGTGCAAGACAAGAAAACAAAAGAAATCAGGATTTTCTTAGATCTCAGGAAGCTGAACGATTCTTGTTTACATGACCCCTTCCCTACACTATTCACTGATGAAGTGTTAGATAATGTGGGAGGCAAGAAAGTATATTCTTTTATAGATGGATTTTCAGGATACAATCAGATCCAGATTGCCAAGGAAGACAACCATAAGACCACATTTGCAATAGAATGGGAATCCTACCAATATATAGTGATGCCATTCATATTGAAGAATTCCCCAACCATCTTTTCCAGGGTGGTGATCAAAGCATTCAAGGAATTTCTGCATAAATTTTTAGAAGCATACTTTGATTATTGGACTATTTTTAGCTTATTGAAAAATCACATTGAATGTCTAAGGCTAATGTTGGATAAATGCAAGCAGTGTCAAATTTCTTTGAATCTAAGGAAGTGCATTTTCTTTTCACCATTTGGAGTTCTGTTAGGACATATTGTATGTAATCAAGGATTGCTGGTAGATCCATCCAAGATCGCTATTATAGTTGATCTACCCCCTCCTACAACAGTTAAACAGCCGCGTACTGCGTTGGGACACGCAAGCTACTATAGAAAGTTCATTAAGAGCTTCGACACACTGAAATAGAAAATGGTTACCACGCCCATTCTGGTTTTCCTAGATTAGACCAAGGAGTTTCATGTGCATGTCGATGCATCATCCATTACATTGGGAGTTGTGTTAGCACAACCAGGAACAAGAGACATTGACCACTCGTTATCCTTTGCTAGCAGGAAGCTATCCACAATTGAGATTAATTATACCACTATTGAAAGAGAGGGATTAGACATGGTGTATGAACTACAAAAATTCCGCCACTATTTGTTGGGAGGACACTTTAAAATGTTTACTGATCACTCTGCGCTAAAGTACCTAGTCAACAAGCCAGTGTTGGGGGGTAGAATATGAATATGGATTCTGTTATTTTAGGAGTATGATTTTGAGATCATAGTAAAACCAGGAAGAATGAACAAAGGTCCTAACCACTTGTCGAGGTTGGAACATGGAGAAGAGCCCACTAATTTGGAAGATACATTGCCAGGTGCACAACTACTATCCATTAGAAAGATCGATGATCACTTTGCAGAGATAGTCCAGTTCCTATCAACAGGAATGGCACCTAGTGAGTACACAATTCCACAGAAGAAACAACTAGTAGTGTGCGCTGCAAATTTCTCACTTATAGCTGGACATCTATACAAGATGGGACTAGATGAGATATTGAAAAGATGTGTTATGGAGGGAGAACGACCGTTGATCCTTGAAAAATCTCATGTAGGCATCGTAGGAGGACATTATGCAGGGAAAGAAACTGCGCAGAAGGTTCTTAGAGTTGTCCTTTGGTGGCCTACCTTACACAGAGATGCTAAAGACTATTCCAGAGCATGTGATGTATGCCAGAGGGTTGGGAAACCATCCAGAAGAGATGAAATGCCATTAGCACTATAGCTAACCCTACAAGAATTTGAGAAATGGTCCATTGACTTTGTTGGACACATAAATCCACCAGGAAAGCGTATAGGATCAAGGTACATAATTACAACAACAAAATACTTGACTAGATGGGCCGAAGAAAGAGAAGTCAAGGACTGTAGTGAAACTATAGCTGCGTGCTTTATATTTGATGACATCATAACCAGGTTTGGATGCCCGAATATTCTCATGAGTGATCAAGAAACACATTTCATCAATAAGACAGTTGAAGCCTTGACTGAATAATTTACAGTCCACCATCAGAAGAGCACACCGTACCATCCTCAAGCCAATGGTACAGTTGAAGCATTCAACAAGATCTTGGAGACAACACTAACCAAGGTTTTTTGTGTGAATAGAGATGATTGGGATTTAAGAGTACCAACAGTGTTATGGGCCTACAGAACCACTTGCAAGAAGCTAACAATACAGACCCCCTTCAAGTTGGTATATGGTCTTGAAGCTATTGTTCCAATGGAATATCTGGTATCAAGCTTGATAATTACTTCTTTTATAGATATGGATGGCACTGGAGCTGTTAAAGAGAGGCTTGCACAGTTGGTCAAATTTGAGGAATATCGATTCATTGCAGGATTCCATCAACAAGTTCAGGAGGAAAGAGAGAAGGCCTATCATGACAGACACATCAAGAAAAAGGAATTTAGACAAGGAGACCTAGTGCTGGTTTATGAAAGCAAGTTCATAAAACATCCTGGAAAGTTCAGAACGCATTGGCTCAGACCATATGGGATCGCCTATGTCACAGAAGGAGGATTTTCACAGTTGAAGACATTAAAGGGATAATGGAAGGAAGGATTAGTGAATGGGAGTCAGATGAAGTTGTACTATGACAACCAACTGCCTCTCAAATCTCAGTGAAAACATGAAGAAAATGGTCTAGGTACCAGGTGTAGTTGAAACTGGGTACTAGACATAGAAAATACAATTTTCACATGGAGGAAGAGGAGGCATAAAGAAGAAAGAAAAAGTTGCACTCTGCAGCCTAGAGTTGAAGTAAAGCAGGAAGCTCATATATAAAGTGCCTCTGGACAAGTCACAGGTGAGTGTTGGGGGCCTGTTGGCCCTTGGTTAAGGAAGCAAGAGAAGATCAAGGAAGAAAAGGGAGAAAGCAATCTTTGCGGAAGACACAGTGACTGATACTAGGTCGAAGTGAGAAAAAGAGCAGAAAAGATGGAGCAAATCCCGAGAAAGAAAGCTGTTGGATGAGGAGATCGGGGATGATAGATAAACAAGGAAGAAGGATTGTGGACAGGTCAGCAGGAGAAAAATTCCACCGTCAGATACTTTGGAACACTACACGAGAAGGAAGGAAATATAGTCTGGCGAAGCCATGAAAATATGGGTCAAGTTGACCTAGGGTTTTATACACCTAGGGTTTTTGTATCTAGGGCTTCAGACACCTAGGTTTCAGCCTAAGATTGTTGGTGAGCTATTGTAATGTATAAATAGAGGTCATTAGGGCCTAGTTTTGGTTGGTACTTTTGGGTTGGTAAGATAGTGTTGTTATTGTTGCTGTTGGTATTGATTTGACTGAGAGAGGAGTATTGTGTGAGAGGGAAGTGCTAAGTATGAGATCCTTTTGAGTTGTAAGATCTTCATCTCGGTGCGGAGATCAACCCTGCAGCTGGGTGCTCAGGGAGAGGAGAGAAAGAGAGGATAAGAGAGAATATTTGCTAGCTAAGAGCGCATACAAAAACTGTATGCTTTACCTCAATATATTATAGCACAGTTCTGTGGACGTATCCCTAGAGAGAGGGTGAACCACATATATTTTGTGTTGTGTGTGATTGGTATTTTTTATTTGTCATTTATATACTGTGATTGCATTACTGCTTTAGATATGTTAAGTGGATGTGCATAATAGATCTAAGTTGATAAGTGATATATGAGTGTTGTGATGTTCTTTTGTTAGATCCACTTGTTATTACCTTTGGTTGTATACATCTCTGTCCTGCAACCCCCTCATAACTTCTTCGGGTGAGATTGCATCTGCTTCGCAGGTGCTGTCGAAAGGGCCAATAGTTAGGGCTTGTTGGTGCGCTCTTGTAGCTGAACCCTGGGTCTGCCCTTGTGCCAACAACAACATTCTCTTCCATTGAGACCACAAACTTTATAAGGACAATCATAAATATATAAGTACAAAAAATAGAAGTACAAAATGTATAACTATGAAATTATTAAGTATATGATTAAAATACAACCATATTACTGTCATGTGCCAGCTCGGTCGTAGCACCATCATGGGGCTATGCCCCTGTGGAAAATTAGGACTGAATGGGATCATAACCATCTTCTGGTTGTAAACTGCTATCAACGCACTGCTCTCCAATACTAGTGCGTTCATTGACAGTGTTGCTCCCCTGATTAAAACAAATTTGTAAATATTAATAATATCTGACATGACTGTATTCATTTAATAATAAAGGTTAATGTGGATTGAATTTTATTTACCTTATCCTACAAATTGGTTCTTGGTATCTACCCCAAGATTTTTCGACGTTCAACTACCGCTTTATAGCCGTACTTGTAATTAAGATGGAGGTCTTCCTCCATGGTTTCGATACCAAACTCGTCACATGACATTGCATAAGAGTATGTATTTTTTATGTTATTCTCTGCAATTACCTAAAATTTTTAAGGAGATACAAATAAGATATTTAGGTACTTACAATTTGTAACTGCAACTTCAAGTAACCTCCCTGGCCTAGCTTGTGTTGGTCACATTTGGAAAGCCTTTATTTTGTGTCCTTTGACATGTCAATCAAGCTATCATCAAAAGTTTCAAGTATGCTAATATATACCACAATTTTATTTACATCTAAAAAAAATTGAAGGTATTCAATTGAAATTGTAATTTACCTTTTGGGACTAGAGGGTGTTTTTCCTTCATCTGTCAATTTCTTCTCTTTTTCATCCTCAATGAGAGCCTTCCACTCCCTCTATGGAATCATCAGAGGATGCTCGTACCTATCATTTTGTTTCAAGTGCTTCCTATATGCTTCTCACGTATATTTTAAATATTGGCCAGCTGTGACGATGGCCAAGGTCTTATTAAATTTATCTACACCAAAAAGGATTTCTAGATAACCCATCAATTCTTTTTTGACGTTAGAATTCTAAGAATTCCACCTCTCCCTAATGGTGGGCCCAAACATCAGAAAAGACTTACTCTCCAAGGACTTGTAACAATATTTGTTCCTTACACGCAAAATGATTATATGATTATTAATTTAAAAATAATAATTTAGATGATTTATATTTGTCTACATAGAGAATAAGAAAAACATAAAATTTTAAAAATTACCTGGGACTTTAACCTGCTTTAATGGAAGCCCTTCCTCGTTGACCATAAAGGTTCCCTTAAGGGTCCATGTGCTGGTCACACATCTTGATTTAGGAAAAACAACCATACAGTTTGTCAAATCATTGACCTCATCTCCATCACCACCTCTAGAGCCTACATGTGTGGCCGTTTCCTTGGTGTGCATGTCATGGATCCCACCTAATGGTGTGGAAGGTGGATATATGAATAGATGCGTCCTGGAAGCTATATGAGGGCTTGCATCAAGACCCTATGGCATCTTTGAAATGCCACTACTACTGATACCATTCATACCGGTGTTAGAAGGATCCAAAAATCTATATATAAGAAAGAAAACATTTTTTTGTTTAGATAATGTAAAAGTTAAAAATCAAGCTTTCATAATTGATCTTATGATATAAAAATAAAACCACTTAAAACTATGGTTATTACCTTATATGTCTTAAGCCTTGTCATAACTTCTTTGATCCTTTCTTCGACCTCAAGAGTTTGATCTAGAATATCTAACAAGTGAACTAGTTCCTTGTTTCCTTTATTAATCTTTTTCTTAATTAAAACCATAGGGTCGGGGAATTCATAGAAATCCATTTCACTGAGTGAATAATCATCAGTATCATGTCCTGCTGACTACATATTCGAAAAAATAAATTATAATTTAGTTATGTAAACAAATAAAATAATTGATCGCCACAGAAATAAAATGCACATTAAATGCAATTCAAAAATTGTTGTTCATTTACCTGTTCTGAGGTTGTTTTTGATTTACCATGATCATCCTACCACATTACAGTAAAATTAGAATCGTGATCATTATCATGATAAATAAATTCAAATTTATGAGAAATTCAAATGTATGAGAAGTTCAAATGTTGATAAAAAAATAGGACACACTCAGTACTAAACATGCCAAATCTCTCCAAATGGATTAACACCGTAAAGAACATAATGAAATCATAAAATATGAGAGTCATTTCTTTCAGGTTGGGTAAATTAGTATACATATCTCCCCCATAATAGAAACATCTGTATCTATTCGATTCAAATTGTAATCAATCAATAACTCTTCCCTGCAACTATTGATTTTATTGCACATATGAATATAGAGTTTCCTTCACGCCCCTCAAATACGCAATTGGGTTGCTTATTTGTGGTCATGGGTCATGTACTATTTATAAACCCTGCAATATTCCCTGTTACTTTTGGCCTTCCATCAAAATAGACAGTTTCTCCTTTATTTTGATCATTGTCTTTTGGTTGTATATAATTTACAGCCAAGCCATATCTTTGCATACTTTTTGTATATTGGACTATTCATATACAATCTTTGTATATATAACAGGGTCCGATGTACTCCATCAATCCATTTAATCCATCGTAACAAAACTTTATTCCATCCATGGAAAATAGCCCCAAACCATGTAATTACAATGGAGCAATCCGGTATATCCTTTTGTTTACACAAAAATTGATGTTTATTTTAGGAGGATCCTTGGGTACCCATTGTTTCACTATATGTTTGTACCTCAAGGGAACCTCGATGTTATCTATTCTCTAATAATCATAAGAACATGATCCCCCTTTCGCAAGAAAAAATTCCATGCGTCTATGGATTTTTCTTCTGATCTTCTCACCTCTAGTTGATCTCCGCCTATTAGACTTACTAGATGTCTCACTTTCCTCTATTCTACCTGAAATTCCCTCACTCAATGAAGATATATCTCACAAATACCTATTTTCTTGTACGTCTTATAACACCATTAATGAAAGAAACAATCAGTCAATCAAGATGTAACACTAGTTCATTACTAATATCCTATTAGTATCACAATAAGCTCATAATGATTACCATAGTGTTACTCTTTCACAATTGTATTATGTTGTATTACTATTGGTATACTATATGGGAATTATAGGGCATGTTTGGAGTCAAATGACATCAACACCAAGAAAGACAAAGAATTTTGAGATATTTTTAGTTTCTTACAAATTCATGTTCTATGACTCTCCCTGTCTAGTTTTTTCCATATTTTTGAGATTTGGACTTGAAATGGTTAAAGTGGGTTAAGGGGCACTCATATCATCTACTTTTTATAGTAAACAATTGACCCAAACTCAATAGGAACTATGCAAAAATTTAGGATTCCACTTCTATGTTGGGAATTTTTCTCATGTAACTTTACCCTAAGAATGTTTGGACAATTTAAAGACAACTCAAATCATGGTATTTCTGAAAAAAATGAACAATAAAGGTGGAACTTTAACTCACCGAAAATACTACCCTCATTGGAAATATGAATATTATTTGAAATACATGAATATGCCAATACTAGACTACAATGCCTATGTTGAACACTTAAGTGGACCCTAATAACATTGATAATACAAATGGAGGTCACGAATAGGGACGAGGGAACTGAGGTGGCTAAGGTGGTGGATTTGTTTCCTCAACCTAGGGACAATAAATGGTATAAAGGTAAAGGTGGCCTATACATGTCAAAAATGGAGTGAGCAATTGAGAGTAAAGTACATTGTTAATTAACAAATACGAGAGTTGTTATTGATTCGTAACCCATCGATGGCTACAAAATTGTAAAGGCTAAGGCATGGGTGCGAGTTATAGAAAATGGGATAAGTGATGTTGTTGTTGTTTTCCATTACCTTGACTCACTTCATCCAAAAAAGGACAAATGTTTTAATTACCTTGACTCACTCCATCCAAAACAGACAAATGGGACAAGAGATTATTCAAAATCCATGATTACATATTGGTCGGATTAATGGTGAATAGACATTGTAGATAAGTGGACATTGCATGGGCCTCATTATGACATTTGTAATTTTCACAACTCCCAAGGTATCTTCACAACTCCTGAGTTCGTTCACAACTCTCGATGCAATCTTACAACTCTCAAGGCATTGGTCAGAATGGCATAGTCAGTTTGGGGATATTCTTCATGCACATGGACCTCTCATGCCATGCCACGTTACAAATATTGGAGTGGTCAACTTGTTTACGCATTTGGAGGCATGTGTCACATATTTTGATTGATGACCTCCTAGTTTGATCGATGTTGGATATTGATGAGAAAACATGCTTCCTAGACAAGACCTTGATGGCTAATATTTTTGTGGAAATGAACTTGGGAGATGGTTTTCTTGAAGGAATTGATATCCAGGTGGGGAATTGTTCTTATTTTCAGGAGATAGACAATGTTAAGATTCCTTTTTGGTGCTCCATCCTTCATATGTATGGTCACCTTAGGTAAAATTTCCCTAAGAAATATACACCCAACGACGAGGAATAAGTTGAAGAGTGAATAGAGGACATTGCCAAGCTCACAATTGATCTATTTCAAATAGATCAATTTCATGTCTATTTAATAGTATTTAAAATTGATCTTCTATGTCTATTTCACATGGATGATGTTTCTTTGTTATTAGATATATATTATATGGTGAAGAATGACCCTTCCCAGGTTTTAATTAGTCATGTCCTTAAAAGATAGGATAATTGAAGGTTCGAATAATGGAATGTTTGTTGAAGTAGTTTCAATGGCACACTATGTTATATTACATGTCCTCCCATTATCCTAAGGTTTTGGCAAGGTGTCTCGGGTGAGACCTTCCTTGTAACAAGGGATTGATATGCCAATACTACACTACAATGCCTATGTTGAACACTTAAGTCGACCCTAGTCTATTTCTCAAGCCAACATTTTTTTCAATTGTAAATACCCAGTCTTGCTAAATGTGATACCTTTCTAATATGGAGGATTGATCATACTAGGAGTTAGTAGGGTTCTAGTGGAAGGAAAAGTAATTAATACTAACATTTCTATGAGTAGTATCTACAACCCAACGATAAAACCAAGGTCAATTTTTTTTTCCATACACTAGTCATCAACATGGAAGAGGTACAAGTTAGTTTTATGCTTAATTCATCACAGAATTAAAAAATACTAAGACTAAACAACAAAAAATGCATTGAGCAAAATTGCATTGAAATTTTGGACCCGTTGATTTCTCCACAAAATTGGGCCCATTTGCAAAACTTGGTACCTAAATGAGGAGGTAAGCTGACAAAAAAAGGATTGGTAGGAGGCCCATCGACCCTATTGTGCATCATTTAAAAAAAAAAAATTCAATACAAAACCTAAGCATATCGATTTTGGTGATGTCATTGTTGGTTCTTTGATCAAATCCCCCTTGGCTCTGATAAAATCCTCCTCTCTGCCCTAACCTCCTCTGCATTCCCTCCTCTTCATCCAACCTACCTCCTTCGTGTGCCCTCCTCTTCGTGCGAACTACCTCCTCCACATGCCCTCCTCTCTGCCATAACCTCCTCTCCTTCTCCTAGCTCGCGCAACCAACTACTGCCTCCTCTCTACTGATATCACCTCGGCCTTATCCTAGC
>JZKD02S1653766.1:634776-652598 GCA_000966675.3 Picea glauca | reverse complement strand
GAATTTTTGAAGATGACAAAGTGAATTGAAAAAGGAAGTACATGTAGGCCCTGAAAATAATTAAAGAAAATAATTACAAAATAAGAAAGTGTCAGGTTGGCCCTAATGTTAAAAATAAGTGACATAAATGGTATAAATAAATATCATTATACATTCATTTGATACAAGTCGAATTTCCAAGGGAAGAAGAAGTAAAAGAAGGCCGAATTTCAAGGGAGGATGAAGTCTTTTGGTGATGTGTTCTAAGGTATGTTATTTTCAGGTCTTCTTACCATTTTTGCCATAAATTTTTTTCTAGAACGAGTCAGATGGTGGAATAGCTATGGTATTGAGAAGACATATCAAGGTACCTCTGGTAAAAATTTTAGCTCTTTATTCGCTATAATTATGGAGATACACTCTGTGGAATATAGGGTTTGTGACCAGTCCTGAAACTAGTCAATAAAGGAATTATAGAGAGGACATATCAAAGTAATACATGCCAAAATTTTAGATTTAGAAGGGATGAAATTTTAGAAATACACAAGAAGGAAGGCCATCCAGGAGAACAAAATCCAAATTAAGAGTTTTAAAGGTACATAACTTGCAATTGACATAACTTTTTATTGGAAGATCAATTTTTGGTGATTCGAAATTTATGATCAAGAAGAAAAAGAGGAGTATTATTATTTTTATTCTACATGGATCCAAAAAATATGTCAACACTAATTAAACCTCCCGAAGTCTCATCTATAACTCAAGAAGAAAATGAGAACATGCATAACAAGCTATCCAAATTGGAGGAACAACTTAATAATTTGAATGCTAGGTCAATAAAAGGGATGAATTGGAAAAATCACAAACAAAAATTGAAGAAATTTATAAGAATATTAGTGATAATAAGAATGATATGAAAATAAATACAGATGAATTGGAAAATAAGATGAATGACATGAAAAATAAGATGGATGAAAATAAAGTAGAAATACAAAAAACCATGAAGGAATTGAAAAATTCCTTATCTTCCACGATATCTTGGACTCTAGATGAGACACCCCCTAAGGGAGATATAAAAATGAAAGGAAATTATAAAACAAGGGTAGTATTTAGGTTGAACAACCTACCGATAATAATAAATTTTATTGTGGATTTAACTCTAATAGTGGAGTTAATTATGATGGGGGTCCTAAATTCAACCTTCCCATTATTGAATTAAAGAAGTTTGATGAAACATATACCTTTACTTGGGTGAGACAAATAGAGCAATATTTTGAACTACATAGTATCATGGATGATAAGAAAATTATTCACATAGCAGCTTTGAACTTTGAGATAAAACCATATCAATGGTACCAATGGATAGTGAAAAAAGATCCCCCTTTTTATCATTATACTTGGGGTTTATTTACAGGATATTTAGAAGAACATTATGGGAAATTTTGGGAACTTGAATACTTAATTCAATTAAAAATAATCAAGCACTTAGGTGATATTAACGATTATAATTCAGAATTACATGGGTGGATTAAAAGAGGACATTAAACATGTGATTTTTTTAAGACACCCTACAAATATTATGGAAGCTATGCAATCTTCTCTTCATATTCAAGCTAATAATAAGGCTACACACAAGTCTAACATTGGATCACACAAAATAATCAAAGATCTTTTTTGGGTTCATAAGACAAGCGTACCTCAACCGACAAGGTCAACACCTCAAAAAATGGATGAAAGAAGAGAAAAAAAGACTATGTTTTAATTGTGCAACAAGTATAGTAAAGGGAATAAATGCAATGAGAATAAATTATTCTACATAGACTGTGAAGAGGAAGAAGCTCAAGTATTGGAACCTCCACAAGATATAGATCTAGAAGAGACTACTCCAACAATATCTTGTCATGCATTGTTCGACATCAATGCTCCACAAACCCTCAAGATACAAGGAAACATCAAAAAGAAAAATCTAACAACATTGATTGATTTTGGTAGTACCCATAATTTCATCAATTACAGGGTAGAAAAATATCTCAATTTCTTTCTATATCCCGCACCATAGTTTCAAGAAATGATTGTAAATGGAGGTACCATAAATTATTCAAGGAAATGACATAGTATAAATTGTTAGGACCCAAATTTGATCAATTTTTATGCCTTATATCTTTTCATATGATCTTTCTAACAATATCATACCCCTCATTTTGTATAACTTTGGTTTAAACATTGATTAAATCGATATCTAAAGACCCAAAACTTGTCTTTAATAAGTTCTCTTGTTTTTAGTTAAGTTTTGAGAGTTTTTAACGCACAATCTCCTTATAATATTATATTATGGATTCCTGTACTAATGTTGATGTTCTAGCACCAGGATGAATGTTTCAAGGATGATCCCTTTATGAGAATCTTCGTGAACAACTAGCGCATGCTCTATTGCAGTTATAAATAAATGACAACTTGTCTTGATGACACTTCGTGTCATGAGACTAAGGCAGTTAAAAGGCATCATGATATTCTCTCCTACATTGACACAATGGTTATACGAGCTCTGTGATGTTGAGCGCATCATTTCTCTCTTGTATTAATGCAAAATACATATTCAAATCCTTATGTAACTGTTACATTAATTATGTTATCTATTTTGGGATATGGGAAGATACCAGAAATCTAGTATGTAGGGGGGTTCAAAATTCTATATAAGAGAGGATCGAAATGAGAGATATGTGTAGATATGATGGGGAATAGCTGATAGATATAACAAAGCATAGAAGAATGTAATCGTTTGTTTGTAGATGGAATAGAACAAGAAAACACTTCTTATTTTAAGTCTTCTGTCTTTGATTAATCCTAAAGCTTGTCTATGAGAATGGATTGATAGTTAATTATTGATGCAACTTGGATAGGAAGGCCCCCCTGCCCAGGTTTGCAGTGCATCTTTAGTCATAATAGAAGGATTGTTGTAGATTCTTTTTCTTAGAAATTGTGACTAATTTCTAGCAATTTAATTTCAGTCCTGTTCATGATTTGGGGAGTTTTCATTTGCTTACAATAGTTAAGGAGTAATAAGGTTATAATTAGCAGCTTGAGTGTTTTCGATTCAGTTTTCATTTCTTAGCAGAATGTGTTACCCAATGGTTCAGTTCACTTGGAATAAGATGTTGAAGTTTTTAAGTTATGAGGATTGGTTGCTGGTTTAAGTATAGGTTATTTCAATTAGGCTACTTCAAATAGTTTGTTTCCAAGAATTTCATTAATAGGAGCATTTTCATTATGAATTAGATAGAGGTGTGAATATTTGAGATTTCTATGAGCAAGATAAGTTTGACTCCATTCCTGTACATATTGTACTGGTTCCTCAAAGTTTACCTTCTTGGGTTGACAATTAAGTGTTGGAATATATGGTATATATCTAGGCCAACATAAATCTCAACACGGGGGAGTATTTTTTATATAACCCCATGATTTCCATCAAAATGGGTGGTGTTGATGTTGTATTAGGGGTCCAATGGTTACAATCATTGGGAACAATGTCCCTTAATTTTGAAGATCTTTTCATGAGATTTTCCTTGGATGGAAAGGAAATTGAGCTTAGAGGTATCCAAGGGAAACCCTCTAAAGTGATAAGCTCTAATAGAATGATAAAATTACTCAAAAATGGACACCAAAGTGTAATTTTACAATTATGCTCAATTGATGTTCAAACATCTATATCCTCTTGTAACACACTCGACCCCTAAGTACCCTTTTTAGGGATGGGGCATCAAAATTTCACTTTCATTAATCATCTTGAATCCTTTCCCCAGGATATTCATCCTCTCCTTCTCATCAAGAGATATCTAACAACTAATACCCTTCTCAAATACGAGCTTTGGATTGGGAGATACGCCCTTCCAAAGATCTTTGTTCGTTATTAACCAAGGGCCACATGGTACCCATGTAGCTCTGTCTTATTCGTACCATCCCAAGTTCCCTGAAGTCTCAGAGATTCCCCAACATTCCTGCTTCTATGGTGGAAGTCCATCCACTGTCAAATCCAATGGAAGAACTTCATCCTCATTTAACATGTAAGCTTAAGGGGAATTCAACATTTAGAACTAAGCACCCATTTTTATTTTTGCGTGCATATCCTCCTGAGTCTCGAAATCCTGAACTACCGAAGGAGACTGAAATATAGCCATGTGGCTCCGACCTTCTGCCCTTTCAGATTATCTAAGATACTACACCCAAAACCTCTAGAGTTACGAATTCCTGGACTCCTGAAGGGTCCATCCTTACGTGTGATGGCGTATTAAATGCAGAGGCAAGGACAGGTGGGTCCTGAGTACTCCACCCACTAATAGGCCAAGAGAATATGTGTCAGGGGGGGTGAGATGTAGCAAGGAAGTGACTACATGTGGCCCCATCGGTGGGTGACATGTGTCACATTCTAATAGGAACATATGGTCTATGAAAAGTATGAATCAAGGTGATACGTGGCACATCGAATGTGGGTCCACTTCACCATGGTTGATGTCAACATGCCACGTGACTCCGGATAGACAACCTTCCAACGCCCCTTAGATCTCATGGTCGAGATGCATCCATGCAGATACATAGATCTACGGCCTTCGTAACTTCGGCATTCGTGATATTCGTTCTGTGACTTCCTCTTTTCTCCTGGAGTGGTCAGCACCGGGCTGACCATGGTCTATATATGATGATCATGAACGGTCTCGAAGCATCCTCATATATATGGCTCTTATCACTTCATAAGTTCAACATTCAAGGGTTTCACTCGCTTACCATTCCCTTTCTCCCGGAGTGGTCAACTCCATACTGACCGCAACATAGATCCAATATCCAGGGAAGATCCTAAATCATCCCCAGATATATGATTCTCGTTAGTTCGCAACTTTGACATTTAGGGAATTTGGTACTATGAAACCTTTGTTCTCCCGAAGTGGTCAACGTCGGACTGACCTCAGTGTAGATCAAATTTCTAGGGAGATTCTTGAATACCCTCAGATCTGTAGATCTCATTACTTCACGGTCGATAAGTGGGTCAGGGTTTAACGATGCGACAGATTCCATGGTCATAGTTAATGGAACTACCATATGTCGGTCGACGTTGTAGGTAACCATAAAAAAAAGTTTCCTTCAACTGATTTGAGAGTGGTAAGGCCATAACACCCCAGAGATCCAAAATCCCGAAGTCCGAAGCTAGAAAATATTATATCGTTTTGGTCCTAGCACAAGGTTCCTAGGCCTTGGTCATATGGATCCTCAGATAATTCTTGTTGGCTACATGCTTAAATATTAGTCATGATTTGGTTAAGTCCATGTACATGAGCCCTTGGTCACACCAATGAAGGGTTTGAGGGAGACTCCCTCCCTCTATAGACCTCGAAATTGGTAATCCTACGAAGGTAAATTCGAGGGGTCGACATGACTTAAGTATTCTAGCTATCTCTACCCCGACTCTTGCATTACAAGGTCAATCCTTGGGAAACATTCCCTTAGGATATTTCCATCCAATGCAGGGACCATAGCTTATTCCTAGATTCACTTACAGACCCACGTCCCATATCTCTCTAGTTGTTAAACTGAGGAAAACATAAGACCATTCAAAAGCATGGGTTCACAGAAAAACAGTAAGCATTTCTACATTAATCATTCAATACAACTTTTTGCCACATACACATATATTCAACCATTATTTCAATTCTAGTATGTAGGTATAAGAATTATTATCATGCAAACCAGATGCTGAAGCTTCTGCTGAGAGGGGTGCATGTTTCCACCCAATCGTAGGCACAACCACTCCTGAATGGATTTACCACTTGACACCCCCTAGCTAGACCATGATGCTCTAAGAGAGACCCTTGTTTCTTTCTCAATGATAGGAAGGGATGAAGGTTACTCTCTTCCTCCCACAAGAACTTGGAAAAATAATTTGCTCTCTACCAGGAAAGGGGGTCTCCAACGAGTACTTCCATAGTCACTCGTCTCCTCTACAACCCCATTTATCAACTTGGACTGAAAACGTTGCCAACAACTTCTTTCACCCATAATGAGATTGTTTTTTAGTTCTCTTCAGAACCCTCGAGTTTCACACACTCGTTTCTTCGTAATCCC
Source organism: Picea glauca (assembly GCA_000966675.3). NCBI lineage: Eukaryota > Viridiplantae > Streptophyta > Pinopsida > Pinales > Pinaceae > Picea > Picea glauca. Next base: position 646,511 of record JZKD02S1653766.1, on the reverse strand, counting down.
CTCTGCCCATGAGTTTCGTTCTTTTCTTGCCTTCCTTAGCAAGATTTCGTGGGTCTGAATCCCCACCTTGTGGTCAGGTCAGGGATTCTTTCATATGGTTACTCCACCCATCTCCTCATTAAATTTTGAGGAGGCTTCCCAACTACCAACCTAACTGGTGGTTTATTTCTGGGTCAGTGGACTATTTCTGGGTCTAATTAATTAAATCCAGTAAGGTACTGGTCTGGTGGGGGTCATCTTAACCATTGTTGGTTCCCCTCACCATCTCTCTTATAACATCATGATCTACCTTGTAACCCCCACCCTTCAACAATTATGCAACACTATCCATTTTTAATTAATAACAAAAATACATACATTACCTTTTATAACAAAAAGGTTCATCAAATCCAACATTCACACATATTTAGTCTGCCACAATCTTTTGGAAAGTTGTAGTTATATTTACAAGTTGGGGGAAACAAGGGTATTACAATCCCCTCACCCTTAAAGGAACATCTTCTTCGATGTTCTACCTATCAATGTGCTCTATATGTACATAAGTAAACAAAAATGGGTATGTTTATTTCATGACATCCCCCATTTCGCATGTAGCTTCATCTGGACCAAAGTGTTTCCACTGCACCTTGAACTGTGCAATGGTTGTTTTCTTGATTGGGATTTCCTTCCTGTCTATTATGCATTTTGGTTCTAGGAGGAATTCTCCCTTTGGTTCCACCTGAATCATAGACCAATCAATTACATGATTAGAATCATGTACATATTTCTTCAGTAATGAAACATGGAAAACATTGTGTGCCTTCATTGTGGGAGGAAGTGCTAGTTTATATGCTACAGGTCCCACTCTATCCAATATTTCAAAAGGTTCACAATACCAAGGTGCCAGCTTGGAAAAATCTCCCATTCTCAAGGAGATTTTCCCGGGTCTAACTCGGAGATACACATGATCCCCTGCTTTGAACTCTCTAGAAGACCTTTTTCTTTTTTCATAGATTTTCTATCTATCCTAAGCTATTTTTAGATTTTGTTTTATCTGAACTAATTTTTGTTCCATTTCTTTTAGCATATTTGGCTCGATTGTCATTTTGTCTACTAGGTTATCCCAACTGATTGGAATATTGCATTTGCTACCATAGAGGGCATCAAAAGGGCTCATCTTCAATGACTCTTCATAGCCATTTTTGTAGGAAAATTATACCAGTGATAGGTAGTCTTCCCACTTCTTGGGATGATGCATCACGTGCATCCTTAGCATGTCCTCTAACACTTGGTTTACCCTCTCTGTCATTCCATCAGTTTGAGGGTGATATGATGTACTAAATAGCAATTTAGTTTCAAAACCAACAAATAGAGATTTCCAAAATCTTGAAGTAAATTTTGTATCTCGGTCAGATATGATTTTGTTAGGCATGCCATGCAATATAAACATTTCTTTCATGAAAATAGTGGAAATGTGTATTGCCTTTCAATTTGACTTGACGGGAATGAAGTGAGAATCCTCGTTTAGTTTTTCCACAACTACCATGATGGATTCATTATGTTTTGTTGATTTTGGTAACCCTATGATGAAATCCATGGAGATTATTTCCCATTTCCATTTTGGGATTGGTAGGGTCTGCAACAACCCTGCTGGATGCTGGTGTTCTACCTTAACCTGCTGACATTCTATACACTTAACTAAGTAATCAATTGTGTCCCTTTTTGTTCTTGGCCAATAAAATAGTTTCCTAGTGGCTGTGATCATCTTTTGATAACTAGGATTACTAGTATATGGTATTTTGTGTACTTCATCCATTATGAACCTCTTCAAGTCATCACAATTTGGAATATACAATCTACCTTTGTAAGTTAAGAGGCCATCATTTAACAATTGATAACCTTCATACTTCAACCATGTGGGATTTTTCTCTAAGTATGATTTCACAGTCTTGAAAAATGCATTTGTTTCTTGTGCACTTTTGACTCTCTCCTTCACGTCCATTTCAGATGTGCTTACAGCTTCCAAGTGAATCACTTTCATACTTCTTCTAAGGGAATCAACCACCCTATTTTATTTTCCTTTGATATGTTTGATTTCAAAATCAAACTCACTAAGGAGAGCCATCCATCTAGCTTGTCTAGCATTGATATTTGGTTTATCAAACAAGTATCTCAACCCACTATGCTCTGTCATAAGAACAAATCTTATACCTAGGAAGTAACGCCTCCACATTTTTAAAGCATGTACTATGGAAATGAATTCTAGATCGTGGGTCACATAATTGATTTCATGCTCATTCAATTTTTCGGATTCTTAGCAAATTACATGTCCTTCTTGCATAAGTACTCCTCCGAGCCCTTCCTTGTAGGCATCTGTACACGCATGGAAGTTCTTGTTTGGGTTTGAAATATTCAACACAGGTGCATTGGTTATAAGGTATTTCAGTTCTTGGAATCTCTCTTCAAATTTTGATGTCCAAATGAATTTAAATCCCTTTTTCTGAAGGGAGGTGATTGGGAAACCAATCTTTGAAAATCCCTTTATGAACCTCCTATAGTATCCTGCTAGGCCCATAAAGGATCTGATATCAGATACATCCTTTGGGGTAGGCCAATCCATAATGGATTTGATTTTGTTAGGATCAACTACCACTCCTTATTCAGAAATAACACGGCCTAAGTAATGGACTTGTTTATGGAAAAAGTGACACTTACTAAAATTAGCATAGAGCTAATGTTCTCTTATCACTTGAAGCACTAGCTTGAGATGTTATTCATGATATTCCTTATTCTTAGAATAGATTATGATATCATCAATGAAAACCAATACAAATCTGTCCAAGAACTTGCTGAGTACATTATTCATTAAGCACTTAAAAGTGGTTGGTGCATCGTAAGCCCAAATGGCACCACCACAAATTCATAGTGACCATATCTTTTCCTAAAGGATGTTTTTTGGATGTATTCATCCTTAATTAAGACCTAATGGTATCCAGACCTCAAGTTAATCTTGGAGAAAATTGGAGCACCTCTTAATTGGTCAAACAATTCATTGATCCTTGACAAGGAATACTTATTCTTAATGGTCATCTTATTGAGTTGTCCATAGTATATGCAAAACTTGAGTGTGCCATCCTTATTTTTCACAAAAAAGGCTGGTGCTCCCAATGGAGACACACTAGTTCGAATATAGCCTTTGTCCAACATCTCCTTTAGTTGTAGTTTGATCTCAACTAGCTCTTGTGTACCCATTCTATAGGGTGTTCTAGACACTAACACTGCTACTGGTACAAGTTCTATTGAAAAGTCAATATCTCTTCTTGGATTTAGACATGGCACCTCTTATAGGAACACATATTTATACTCTCTTAATATGGGATGGTCCTCTAGGCTTGGTTTACTATTCTCAATAGAGTTCAACACTTGTATTCCATATAAAGGACATTCTTTTCTGCAATACTTCTTCACTTGAAGGAATGATATTTGTCTCACCGAGACATGCTTTTGAATCCCTTGTAGGGTTATCTTTCTTCCTTCTTCATATTCACACTCCAAAGTTTTACTGTAACATTCCAACTTGGTTTTATGGGAAGCCAACCAGTCCATGCTAATCAATAGGTCATAAGATCCTAAAGGGAGCATTTTTAAGGTTGCTTGGTTGGGTAATCCATTCATAATGAATTGGCATGCTGGTATGACCTTTGTTACTTTTCTTTTGGTTCTAGTGGCTAGTTGTACCAGCCATGATTTAACATATTTAACTTGCTTTAATTTACATTTCTCAACAGTTTGAGGGGAAAAATAACTCTAATTAGAACCAAGGTCAATTAAAATCGAAACTAGATGGTTGGAAATAATACCTTCCAACTCCACCACTAAAGCTTGGTGGTGAGCTTGTCTATTATCCAAGGCTGCATAAATTTGTGGCATGCTCCTAGCCACATCATTGACTGTGGTAGCCTCTTGGACATTGTAGACCCTCATATTGTTCTATTTCCTATGTGAGCATTCCCTCATCAGATGTTCTTGTCCACAACCCCAACATTTCAAGGGTTCTTGTTGGTTGTGGAACTTGAGTATCTTCCTGATTCGGAGGTATTTTTTTTTCACCCGTGTTTATACCCCATGCATGATTTACACCCCAGAAGAATGTACACTCTTCCACGTAGGGAGTGCAGAGGGGGGTTACCCCATCTACAGGGTCTGGGGGCAAGAGGGCCCCCTAAGGAGGTTCGGGGGCGAAGCCCCGGAAGGAAAAATTGCCTTGTAAATGTATATTGTAATTTCATTGTAAATCTGGACTATTCATTATAAGGTCGCAGATCTAATGGTAGAAATTATGTTAGGTTTTTTTTCCCTAGAAGGAAACTCTCTGTTATGAGGGAAATGTATTGCTTCTAGGCATGGTAGCGAATATTGTATTCTGAGATAGGATACTACGAGATAAAGAAGAGGAATTTACAATGGCTTTGTTGAAGGTTGCATCCATTCATTTGTCAGATAATAATAAAGGAAGGACCTGACAATTTCTCTAGTGGATGTAGCCCACACTGGGTGAACCACGTATATTTGTGTCTCTATTGTATTGTGTATCTTATCTATTTTATTTCCACATTTGTTTTGTTTTATTGCTCCGTGATCCTATTTTCCTAACAATTCTCTATGTGTGTTATCATTCTACCTGAGGCTGCTCCAAAGGGTGTATTTCCACTTTGAGATTGGAAATTTTTCTGATATACACTTTTAGTAGGAAGGCTCATATTAGAACCTTTCCCATGGTTCTTAAATCTTAAGGGTTTAAACCCCTTGTTCTTGAATCCCGAATTAATTTTCTTCTTCAAGTCCTCATGAGGTTATGTCTTTTTCTTGAATTTCTCATAGCAATACCTTGCCTTTCGAATAATGTATTCTAAAGTATTTGGCTCATCAAACTCAATTTGGTCCCAGAAGGACTGAGGCAATCCACTAATAAATCATTGCATCTTTAATTTTTCATCATTTATGTAGGGAACATACCTTATTAGCTCAAGAAATTTGTTGATATATTCATCTATTATGGGTTGGCCTAACTTGAGTTCATAGAACTCCTTAGTCTTCCCATCAAAGTATTTCTCTGACAAATACTTCCTCTTGAAGTATTTCTCAAATTGTTTCCATGACAATTCCTTCTCATGGATTCCTTTCACATTCATAAGGTCCTCCCACCAAATGGAGGCCTTTCCATTCTGGTTGAAAATGGCTATTCGAGCCTTTAGGTTTTTAGAGTAGTCATGGACTTTGAAGTACTTCTTCAAGCCTAGTAGCCAAACTTTTGATTCTTCCCCCTTCTTAATTTCTCCATTTAAAGTGGGTGGTTTGGATTTCTTAAACTCTTCCCCCTTTTTGCTACTATAATATCCCTTGGAGTTGTCAGTTTCCTCAGTGGAGGATTCTTCCGATGAGTGTCTCTTCACTCCATGTTGGAACTTCTTTGAGGTTATTCTCCTTGTGTGTCCACTTTCAGGACCATTGTTTCATATATCAGGTGGAATTTGAGTTTTCTTAGTATGAGGTTTTTCCACATGATTGGATGTTGGTCCATGTTGCGGTTTCCTTTGTATATTTAATAAGATTTGTAGTAGGACTGTGTTAATTTTAGTTTTCTTTTCCTGCTCTTTTATCAACCTTTCATTGTGAGCCTTACAATTTTTTAATTATTCCATGAGGCTTGGCAAATCTTGGGGGGTTTCCACTGCCCTCCTCTCATCAGATTCTTCCTCTCTATTGTGGGAGATTTCCACCAATTCATGTTGTGTCACCATCTTTCACGCTATAGTTTTCCTACTTTCCATTGATGGCTTGGGTGTTGATAAAACATTTTTTGTTAGTTAATTATCTTACTAGTTTATGAACAATAAATACAATTCGTAAGGTAAATTCAACTTCTTTATGTGGAACAATAATCATACAGTTCAGTCTTTCAAAAACATATAACAATAGTAGAAGGTCTCATTCCTCTCTTCAATACTGGTTTAAATAATCTTCTTATGAGAGGGTTAAGATAGGGTGTCACCCCTAAATGTTCTCTAATAAGATTTTTATGTGACTCGTTCATGAGGGCAAGCATTGTTCCCTTCTTTGATATCAATTTGTAACACACCTGACCCCTAAGTACCCTTTATAGGGATGGGACATCAAAATTTTTCTTTCCTTAATCATCTTGAATCTTTTCCCATGGATCTTCATTCTCTTCTACTCATCAAGATCTATGTAACAAATACTACCCTGATCAAATCCAAGCTCTGGATTGGGAGATATGCCCTTCCAAATCTCTTCGAGCATTATCAGTTAAGGGACATTATGTCGAACACTTAGTGCGATTAGTTCCCCAAGGGCAGAGGTCATGGTCACATGGCCCCCATGTGGTCGGGCGCCGACCTATCTTCCCACTCCTCTGCTAGAAATCGTTGAAATTTCTCTTCTTTTTGTGGTCATGTGGAAATGTGGAACTAAGGGATAGCTAGCAACCCAGGCTAACTGTTTACCCTACATCCTAGTTCCATGCTATGACATGTGTCTGTTGTATGAAACCCGTGTTGAGTGTTGGTTGGTTTAGTATGGTAAGTCATATGTAGATGTAATACCAAGGGATAACGATTAGCCCCAACCCTTTTGGTACCCAAATGAAGCTTAACGAAAACTCATATACCATGTTTAATCATTAGGGGTAAGAACCATTGTGTGGGTGGGTTGGTATCTCGACCCTTGCCAAGTCTTGCCACCTTTCCCCGAAGGTCACTGGTTCGACCCCCCATGAACACAACCAAAATTTTATGCAATGGATGGGGTTCCATGTGGTAACCCATGTTTGGGCCACGTGGCACCATAACATTGGTTCACCTGCATGCCACGTGTCTCCACCTGATAGATACAACTCATATTCCAATCACTTTCCACGTCAACATCTACCACATCATCACCTGCCATGTGTCAGTACGACCACCTACCATGTGTTAGTATGGTCAGATTCCACGTCAATAGTATGGCTCTACCACATCAATAGTACAGACCTGCCATGCTAGCACTGTAGAGATTGTACGGACTGTATAGTCAACAAAATTTTGTCTATTTGGCAAAGCAGACAGAACACAATATCTTTCTCATACGACATCCATTTGAACCCATTCAAGTTGTGTTGGGATTTTGATGATGAGGCCTATGCACGAGTCCATTTTGAAGCAATTCCAATAACTTTGATTTTTGATGATATTTTGATCCCTTGGATCACTCATCCCCATTGAGAAGGTTTTGGACCTCCAAAAGACTACTTTCAATCTATCTGAAGATGAGGGTACAATTCCCTCACCTTTCCAACCTCAATCCATTTGGCCTTTCTTGGATTTGTGCCTTTAAGACCAACTCGAAGGTATTCCACATTCCCTTGTTTTGAATTTCTCATCCTCCTGTCAAGGATTGTATCTTCATGCAGTTCTAAAAGATATTCTAGTGAGAAATAATTTATAGAAGGAATATGAACATGCTCTCCTTGATAAGAATCAAAGGAGGCTCATACAATATCAAATTCTCAACATTGACAACTGCATACATTTGCATATAAGGAGGAAAATCCAAATGTAAGGCATTGTTACCAATCTTTTCAAGAATATTGAAAGGTCCATCTCTAATTGGTTTCAGTTTTTTACCTTCTCCTTTAAGCCTCTCTTTGCTAATGTAAAGACAAACTTCATCTCCAACTTGGAAACTGTGATCAACACCATGCTTGTCATGTCTTGTCTTGTACTTGGCTTGGTTCTTTTCCAACTGTTCTTGTACCATTTGATGCACCAATTGAATTTGTTCAATGAACTTATTTTCCCAATCAATGTAATATTGACCATCAATAGAAATGTCTTTCCTAAAGGTAAAATCTAAAGGATATTTTGGCAAATAATCAAAGCATTCCTCAATTGGAGATGTTTGAGTCTAAGAGTGCTTAGCCCGGTTGTAAGCATGTTGAATGTAGTGTAAGTGCTCATCCCAAAGCTTAGGATGCTTGCTGCAATAACCATGAATAATATGCATTGTTTTTATATTAACCACTTCTGCTTGACCATCGGTTTGTGGATGAAAAGTTGTGCTCTTTTTCATCTTGTTGTACATGAGTGCCCATAAACTTGACCAAAATTTCCAAATAAATTGAGAATCTCGATCAGAAATAATGGATTTAGGAAATCCAAAATGTACCCAAACATGATGAAAAAACATTTGTGTTGTTTTCTTTTTATACCACAACATAAATATACTCATGATTCTTTTTAGAATAGGCAGGCCTCTTACAAAGTCCATGGAAATGCTTTCCCAAGGACGAGAAGGAGCCGAAAGTGGAGTATACAAACCCAACTTTATGTTGCTAGGCTTGCTTGTATCACATAAATAACATCCTCTTATATATCTTGAAACACTTTGACTCATTTTAGGCCAATAGAAATACCTTTGCAAATTAGCCACTGTCTTTCCTACACCAAAGTGGCTAGCAATAAGAGAAGAATGATCTTGCCTTATGATGTTGACTCTTTCACCCTGTGGAATACATAGCTCGCCAAGATGATACAAAATCTTATCATGTACATGGTAATCCAATTCCTCAACTTGGTTAGAATGACACAAAGTTGCATAAACATTTTTAAAATCAACATCTAAAGCATACTGTTCAACATAGCTCTCATGCATGGTAGAATTATGCTTAAGAATATCTGAAGCACTAACAATAGGCCTAGAGAGCATATCAACAACTTTGTTATAAATGCCTTTCTTATACCTTAAACCAAGTGGAATTGTTGTAGAAAATCCATCCATTTGAAGTTCCTTTCTTGTTGTAGCTTTGTTTTTGATTGTAAGTATTGAAATGGTTGATGATCTGTGTGAATGATAGTTTCTTTTCCCAACAAAAAATGTTTCCATTTTTTCACACTTTGCACCAATGCATACAACTCCTTATTATAAGTAGGATAGTTAATGACAACACCGTTAAAATTATAGAATGAAAACAAATGGGCTTACCATGTTGTAACAAGACTGGTCCCATTGCATAATTTCTTGCATTTGTTTGGATCTCAAATGGTTGTCTCAAATTTGGGAGTGCAAGAACTGGAGTTGAACTAATCTTCTCCTTCAATGCATCAAAATATTTGTGTTGCTTTCCTCCCCATTGAAAAAATTTCTTGATTCTTGTCACTGCATGTAATGGAGCTGCAATTGAAGAGAAGTTAGCAATATAATTTCTCCAATATTGGTCTGCTCCCAAAAATATTCTTACCTCTGTCACATTGTTGGGCTTGGGCCAATGCAAAATGAATTTGACCTTGGAAGGATCAATTTTCAGTTCTCCTCCTCCAACAATATGTCCCAAGTAAACAAGTGAGGTCTTTCCAAACTCACATTTAGACATCTTCAGAAACAAATTTTATTTCTTTAAGACATCCAAAACTTGCTTTACATGCATAACATGCTCTTCACGAGATTTGCTAAATATCAAAATGTCATAGAAGTAGAAAATCACACAATCATCAAGAAAAAGGAATTAAAACATCATTCATGACTCTCATGAATGTAGCAGGAGCATTGCAAAGTCCAAATGGCATTACCATCGACTCAAAAAAACCTTTATTTGTTTTGAAAGGTGTCTTCCAAGTATCTCCTTCAACAATCCTAATCTGATGATATCCACTTCTCAAATTCAATTTAGTAAAATACTTAGCATCTTTCAATTGATCAAGAAGATCATCAATTCTAGGAAGAGGATAATGATTCTTTACTATAATCTTGTTCAAGGCCTTGAAATCTACACACATGCGCCATGTACCATATTTATTTGGAACCAAAACAATTGGTGAGCCACATGGCGATGTATTTGGCATGATGACCTCTTTTTCAAGAAAATATTGGATTTGTTTTTTAATTTCATCATTCTCCATGACTGACATCTTGTACATACCAATGTTTGGAAGAGAACAATCTTGCTGCAATTGAATCTCATGTTGGATATCCCTTTTTTGGAGGAAATCCTTTTGGTTCCTGAAACATCTCATCATATTGGTTAACAACCTAATATAAATCATATTTCAACTTTGAATCACAACCTTGGAAAGATTCTTTTTCAAAATTGTCTTTGGGTTTGATCATCAGGAGGAAAACATTCTTACTAGCATTGATCAATCTATTCATTTGTCCAGCGTTTACAAGTGATAAATTCAACTTCTTTGTATGTGCTCTAACAATGTACTAAAATCCACTTTTAAACAAATGATACTTGTTCTCATGATGAAGAAAGATGGCTCTCATATCATATAAGTATGGGCTTCCCAACACAATACCAAACATATCCAATGGAATAACATCAAGCTCTACCTCATCTATAAAATTTGCAGTGATGGAAAATCTAAGTTTACACCTTCTTCTCACATGCAATTTGTCATTGTCACATATCGATCCTAGAGGGTATGGTTTAGGATGTGGAGTAGTTGCCAATTTTAGTTTCTTGACAGTGTCTCTAGATATGAGGTTTGTTTGAGATCCAATATCAAAAAGAGTATCTATCTTGTTATGCTTTGAAATGACCCTTATGTGGAAAATATCTATTCTTTCTTTTTCATGTTGAGTTTCATTGAGGCTACTACTACTTGAAGAACTAGTACTTGCAATAGAATCTTTACCTTGAAAACCCATGGCTGTAATCTTTGTTTCATCATCTGAATCAGAAACTACATCATGTTGTGTAGTTACAATAGTCTTTGGTTTCCCCTTATGGATGAAATTTTTGGGTCTCTTTTCGGGATGAATTTTCCAACAATGGTCTTCATCATGAACATCCTTTGAACATTGTTTACATGTGATTTTCTCTCCCTCTTTCTTCCATTTCCCTTAAACTTTTTCTTTCCTTTGTCTCCATGAAAAAAAGGTTTCTTGCTTCCCTCTTGAGGTTCATTCCTCCCTCTTGCTTCCAAATGAGTTTCCTATGCACAAAATTCATCTAGACTTGTAGGGTTAAACATAATTATTGTGTGCCTCAATAAGATATGCAATCCTCCAATATATTTGAGTAAAGTTTCTTGAGAAGATAAATCTATACCCAAAATCAAAGCTCTTCTTCTAAACTCTTGAGTGTAGCTTTGAACACTTTTCCCTTTATCTTGTATAAAGTTTTACCAATCCATAATAGCTTTATGCATGTATGCTAATGGATAAAATTGTCTTTTAAGTACAACAATAAAATCATTCAAAGAGGATGAAATTTACCATGTTTCTTCATGTCCTCTTGAATTTTGGCTTCACACCAAATAAGTGCTTCACTTTCCAATCTTAGAGAAGTAACATGAATCTTAATTTCATCATATTTGATCCTTTGTATCCTACAATGCACTTCAATATGACGAATCCAATTATCCAATTTCTCAGCATTTACCTCTCCATTGTACATTGGAAATTCAAACTTAATATCAAGCTTAAGAAAAGGAGTTTGTAGAGGAATTTTACCATGTTCTTTTGGAGAATTTGGAGGTGGTTGTGAAATGGTAGAAGAAGTGGAAGATGGAGGTGAAGGAGGTGGAGTATCACCATTTCCTTCATTTCCTTTTGGAGTTTTATCACCACTATCTTCAGTACCCTAATTTGGAGGGTTTGAGCTTGCAATCTTTCATTTCTTTCTTCAAATAAAACTTTTCACCATTTCTGTCATATCATAGAAATATTTTCTGAAAGTTTCATCCTCTGAAGTAAGA